>PVKU01001519.1:0-296745 GCA_004027475.1 Anoura caudifer | reverse complement strand
AACTGGTTTGGTAGAGGTGTATTCTTTGAGACTTCTTTTGTTTGGGAGGCTCCTTATTTGGCCTTCTATCTTGATTGAAAGCCTTGCTGGGTAAAGTAGTCTTGGATGCAGGCCTTTGGTTCTCATTACTTGGAATATTTCTTGCCATTCTCTTCTAGCTTGGTGCATTTTCATTGAGAAGTCAGCTGCCAGCCTTATCAGAGCCCCCTTGTATGTTACTTCCTTTTTCTCCCTTGCTGCCTTTAAGATTCTCTCTTTGTGTTGGAATTTTGCCATTTTAATTATGATGTGTCTTGAAGTGGGCTTCTTTGGGTTCCTCTTGTTTGGGACTCTCTGTGTTTCCTGGATTTGCATGACTTTTTCTCTCATCAAATTAGGGAAGTTTTCCACCATTACTTTTTCAAATAGGTTTTCTATCCCTTGCTCTTCTTCTTCTCTTTCAAGTATCCCTATTATACGGATATTATTACATTTCATATTGTCTTGCATTTCTCTTAATCCCTCTTCATTCTTTTTGAGCCTCTTTTCCTTTTCTTGCTCTCTCTGGGTGTTTTTTTCTACTTGGTCCTCCAACTCGCTAATCCGATCTTTTGCTTCATCAATTCTGCTTTTCATTCCTTCGACTGTGTTCTTCAGTTGAGAAATTGTATTTTTCATTTCCTCTTTGCCCTTGTTGATAGTTTCTATTTCCTTTTTCATGTTGATATAGCTTGCAGTGAGTTCATCATAGCTTCCCTGTAGTTTCTGGTAGCTCATTGAGAGCTCGTGGAGCTTCCTGACAATCATTGTTTTGAACTCAAAATCTGACAGTTGAGCTGCCTCTGTTTCATTTAGCATTCTTTCTGGGGCTTCCTCCTTTCCTTTCATTTGGGGATTATTTCTTTGTCTTCCCATTGTTTTTGAGGTTCTTCTTATTAGCCTTAACTTCTTAAATTGATCTGTTCTGACTCCCTGGGTTTATGGTGTGAACTTCTGTGGTAGAATACCTGTGAGATTCAGTGGTGCTGTCTGCTTCAGGTATCTTAGTGTTCACAGTTTCCACTATCTTATCTGTTGAAATGCCCCCTCCTTGGGATCCTCTCTGGTTTTTTCACAGTTCCAGGGTTGGTTTTTTGTTGTTGTTGTTTTGTTTTGTTTTGTATTTGTCTTACTTGTGGGTATTTAAAAAGAGAAAAGAGGAAAAAATGGAAAGAGAAGAAAGAAGAGAAGAAAGAAAAAGAAAAAAAGAGGAAAGAAGAGAAGAAGGAAAAAGAAAAAAAGAGGAAGAAAGAAGAGATAAAATTGGAAAGAAAGGAAGAAGGAATAAGGCAAGAAAGAAGATACGCAAAGCAAAGGGCATTGAGGGGTTAAAAAAAGATAAAAATAATAAAAAATAGTAGAAAAAAATTAAAATTTAAAAAGAGAAAAAAAGAAAAAAGCAACAAGAAAAAATAAAATTAAAAAAACCCAAGAACTCTTGCTGTTTTCAATCTTGCTGAGCTGGTGCTTCTGGTCTTGCTGGCTGCAATGGTCTAGGGGTGACAGTATCGCTTTTCTCCCTGTTCAGCGCTCAGCTATCTTTGCACTACTGTCCTCAGAGCTAGCCCTGGGCCTCTCCACCCAGGGCCTCAGGCGTAAGTTCTGAGGATGCGTGTGCCTATCCCAGTTGCACGCAGGTGCCTATGATCTCGCAGCCACCTGCGGTCACATATGGGTGCCAATCTTCACGCAATGGTCCCTGATGGATGGCGGGCTCAGGCGCGTGGCTGCCCCTCCGGCACCGGGCACCGGAGGTTCCGCGAGCTCAGGCGGGCAGCCGAACAGCTGTCCTGCCGGCACGCGCGCCTGCTCCAACGGAGCCGGAGGCTCTCGGGCTCAGGCGGGCAGCGGAACCGCCATCCCGCGGACGCGCGCCTGTTCCAGTGGCGCCGGGTGCCGGGCTTTCCGGAGCCCAGGCACCTGGCTGTCTCAGTGGCGCCAGGAGCCAAAGGACCTGTGGGCACCGGCCTCCCTCAAGCCCAGGCCCACAGCTGTCCCTCAGGTGCCAGGAGTCAAAGGCCCCAGCAGCTCAGGTGTGTGGCTGTCTGAATGGCGCTGGACACCAACAACCAGGTGAGCTCCGGTGTGCAGTCAGTCCTTCCCCGGGATATGCGTGGGTGTTCACACCCCAGCTTGTCTGCCACTGAGCCCCCAACTCCTCTCTGTGAGATTTCAAGCAACTGGGTTTATCCCAGTGCCGCTAAAACTTTGTTTGGCTGGGGAGGGAGCGGTTGATCCGGCTCCCTCCCTAATCTTGCGGCGAGCCTGGCGAGAGCCCGCCCGGGCCTCAGACCCGGCCCTGGTGTCCGCGCTGCCCCTTGGGCTCCTACCGTTCGGAAGTCCTCTCCCCACTGTCTGGTTTTTCAGTGTCCGCTACACTCTTTGATCTCCTGATTTCAAATATGCTGTGTTTCTGATGGCTGTTTGCTCCATTCTGATGTAAATTGGCCAGGATATTCTCCTGTGTGTAGGGGGGAGCGAAATATGCTCCTTCCTACTGCGCCGCCATCTTGAGACCACTCAGTAAACCTTTTTGCATTTAGGATCAACCTGTTAAAATATTACTTTTCCCAGAAAGAGTACTATATCAGTTTTGATCAGTTATTAAGGTTTTATCTTGGACCTTTTGAAATGAAACATTGTTGCCTCAGAAAGCTAAAGCAAATGTCCCAAGTGGAGGAGGACGCAGGGCGGATACACTTTGATGTGAAAAGGAGCTGAGCAGCTTTTCCCGGGAGCTGGTCTTTGTGAGATGACATAGGTGCATGAAGCTGAGGATCAGCCTCCTCGTCGTTTTCCAGGGTTGGCCCCCACCTTCGGCAGAACCAGGGCAAACTAGATTACTGAGTTAAATGTAATCAAAGTTTATCTGCTCTGTGTCTTTCCCTTTATCTGAAGGGCCTCCGCACTCCTTTCCCTGGCAAACACTGAAGCCTGTTCTCAAGGTTTAGCTTCTCTCTGACAACTTCATAAACCCCCAACCCCTAGAGCAATTAACTGTCCCAGCTTCTTTAGTCTCACCAAATTATGCATATCCCTCCAGTACATGTGCGACCCCTGTTAGCACATGAGCTCCTGGAATTTCAATGGTGCCTAGACAGAAGGGTGTCTGAAGGTTAGCAGATGAAGGAAGAATTGTCCCACCTGTAATGTCTGAGCAATGGGAGAGTTCTCTTCTTACTCCAGTGCAACACAGATGTTACTTTTCCTGCCAAGGCTTCAGGGACATTCAGAATAGAGACATGTAGAAAGTAGCAGAGATATGCAAATCGAGAAACTATTCCCAATTAACGAGTATTTATAGGCAAACACTTTGTCAAGACTGCTTAACAAAGCAAATCTCCTAAGAATGAAACCAATGGGGCCTCTGTGACGTAACATCTGAACCTGTACATTTTCAAATCAAAACTGTATTTATTCTCTGAAATTGGCCACAAGTACCTGATACAAGGAAGCAAGCCATTTAAAGCCAGGCCAGCAGGGAGCCGGAATTGCTCTCAATAGAATCTCGATGAGGAGAAAGAGTCTGGGGCTGAACAGACGTCATTCACTCATTTGTAGTAAAGATGGCTTAGAAGGTAATTTGCAAACACCAGGATGTAGAACTTTTATTTATTCTATCTTTATGTCTTGATCAATCTGTCATTTAGCTATACTTAGGTTACCTGAGTGATAAATGATTGTTCTTGTTCATCAATGTGAGTTCATGCCTTCTCAATCATTTGATTAACTTTACAATAGTTAGAAATAATCTCTGAAGTATTATCATAGATAGTCATCTGAACAAGTCAGCCCACACCAAAACTGCAGAGGTAACCAAAATTCTCATGCTCAGAGTGAGTCCCCCAGATAGGTGTTTTTCTGTATAGAATTTAACCTTCCCAAGACATATTTCTGAGTGTGCTCTGTGTCTTCCAAGCCCCCACACTCCCTAGTTCTGTATTCTTGGTTACTCGTACAGTGACTGACATATAGCAGGTGTTTGTTGTACAAATAGCTAAAAAAAAATTCACTTGCACTTGCTCCTTTCGGTTAAGTCCCCAAAGCAAAATGGTGAATGTTTGGATGATAGGCACACCGTCCATCCTGCTGTGATGACCAATGTCACACAATAAAACTATTGGCCCAACAATGATGTCCATTAAGCAAAATTATATTTTGCTTGTGTCTTCACATTATCATACTAAATAACTGATGTTAAATAATAAGTGGGGCTCCTGTACTTTTTAAATGTATTTTTGCAGAGCAGAAAATGCTTTTCTAACACTAAATCAGATGGATTTGGATAGAAGCCTTCAAACTAGGATCTGAATGGGACCTGTTAATGTCAGATTTTAGTTGGGTTTCTTTAAGCCATAAAGTACTACCTTTCCTCATGTATTCCTCCAAAAACAGAAAAGTAGATATTTTATTTTCTGATAAAGACATTTCAAAGTCATAATTGCCACTTGAAATGGGGAAGATATTAGAAAAATTACTTTAATTAACACTTGGCCCATATGCATCATTACACATATTTTTTATTAAAGTGTTTGGGACTAGACTGAATGTCAACACAATCAGCTGTTACCAATTGTATTGACACATCAAGGTAAAATTGTGACTCTGGGATCAAGGAAAATTAATGAATAGTGACAGTAAAAAATACTTTTATTAATTGCCAAGTTGAGTTATACACAGAAGCATTGTCTCAAATTAGAGTCAGGCGATTCATGCAAACGTGATCAGCTTGAAGGACTGAAATGCTAAATATGTAAATTTCTTTAATTTAATTAGAAATCGCTTTCTTTATTCCTTAGGAAGGGTCCCATTTTTTGAGAGACTGTATTTGTTGATCCCACATAATGCTTTTGCGCAGCAACCCTAAATAATGCAAAACAGAAGTATGCTAGCTTGTGGGAAATCTAACTAAATTCAGACCAAGAGGCAGGAGGGCTCAGAAATGACCTGTTAGATGTAAATTAAATTCCCGCCTCCTGAGATACAGTCTGACCTTCAGAGAAAATTTTTACATATAGTAACTGTGCTAATTAGACTCTTTAGTATATAGAATGGAGACTCAGTCAATGAGTAAGAAAAATAAGGTGCATCATGAAGTTGAAGAGCCAACCTTTGGGATCTAAGGCAGGTCTATAAACCACCTTGGCTGGTGAAGCCTATTCTCCTGAGTCTTGCTTTGCTGGGCATTTCCATTTCATTGTCCTATTATCTTATTTATAAATGAGACTAGTTCCTACTCTGTGGGACTATTGTAATGATTGATTGGTAAAAAGCACTTTGAGCCAGGGTGCATTTCTTTAACCCATTCATTTTTCCTTTCCCTTTAGAGCAAAACTTGCAGAAAGAATTGTCTACTCTGTTTTCAACTCCTCTTCTCAAACACTGTGTTGAAACCACTCCATTAAGCTTTCATCCCCCCATGACTTTGCTGAAGCTGCTGCTACTGAAGCCATTTCTAACCTCCACAGTGCAACCCCTCCGCTGTCCCTTCGCTCTCTGCAGAATGTGACACAGTTGGCCCTTCCCTCCTCCTTCACTTTGGCTTCCCATTCCCAGTTTTCCTTCCGCCTCACTGGGTTCTCATGTTCAGTGTCCTGTCCTGGTTTTCTTGATCTCCTTGATCTCTAAGTAGTGGTGTGACCCATGGGTAGGCCCTAGACCTTCTTTCTTCTCTGCCTTTGTTCTTCCTAGGTATTTCCTTCCATCTCACATGCTGAGCTTCAGACACATGCCTGAAGGACAGTTATCTCCACTTTTATGTCTAACAGGCATTTTAAATTTAACTTCTCTAAACTGAACACCCAATCATCCTCCCATGACCCGCTTCCCCCATAGTTTTCCTTGTCACAAGAAATGGCAACTTTATCCTCCCGGTTGCCCCATCATTTCTGAACCCCCTTTCCAATTTGTCAGCAAATCCTGACAGTTCTATCATTAAAACACATGCAGACCCTGCCATCCGCTTCTTACAATTTCCACTGTACACCCTCAGTCCAAGCCACCATCGCTTTTTGCTGGAGCATTGCAGTAAGTCCCCATCTATCCCCGGCCCCCAGCAGTCTGCTCTCAACACAGCAGCCAGAGGCGTCTTGTTAAAAGGAAATCGGAGTGTGTCACTGTCTTACTTCCCACACCTGGGGGCTTCCCATTTCACTTTAGAGTAGACATTAAAGTCGGTACAGTGGCCTATAAACCAGGCCCAACACAAACTGGCCCTTCCCTACCCCAGTTCAGCTCCAGCCTCGTTGTTCCTCTACCCTCCTTGTTTCTGGACCCCAGTCCGGCCACTCTGGCTGCTCAAGGCTTCGGCACCGGCTCTGCCCTCCACCGGGAGTGGCTTTCCCCACAGATGTCCACAGGGCTCACTCCCTGACCTCCTTCCCGTGCTTATTCCGATGGCACCTTCTCCCAGAGACCTTCCTCATCACTGTAATTAAAATTCTACCTTCCTGCAGCCTACCCCCTTTCTTGCCTTACTATTCTCCGCAGCATTTATCACCATTCAATACACTATTTGTTTCACTTGTTTAAAAAACTGTTTACCTATACATGAGAATGGGAGTTTCATGACAACAGGGTTTATTTTGTTTTATTTCTGTTCCAGTGTGTGGAAAAATGCTTGGGACAAAGTATTCAAGAAATATTCAAATAGCGATCGGCTAACAGGGGTGTCCAACCTTTTTGCGTCTCTGGGCCACACTGGAAGAAGAAGAGCTGTTTTGGGCCATGCATAAAGTACACAAACACTAATGAAAACTGATGAGAAAAAAGTTTTTAGTAAATTTACGATTTTGTGTTGGGCTGCATTCATAGATGTCCTGAGTCTCATGCAGCCAGCGAGCCTCATGCTGGACATCCTTGGTAGAATAAACGGTCCATAAATATCAACGGTAATTACCACCTTGCTCTCGACTGACCAGTTCTGCTGCCCTGAGCCGGGGCAGTTCTCGGGGAAATTTTAGTTACCAGAGAACGTGGGCTAGGCAAGCTCCCAGAGGGTTTGCCTCTGTGTTTGTGTGCAGCGTGCACATTTAGCACGTCCGAATCCTGCCCCAGAAGGGGCGCAGTCCTGTGCTCCGCTTGCCACCTCTGCCCACCCCCCCATTCCTCAGCCGGACCTAGGACATACCCTTGGCTGGGGATGGGGGCGGGGGCTGCTATGCTCCAAAAAGATCAGAACAATTGATGAGAACAAGAGTCTGAAAGAATCATCAGGTTGTTAACAGCAGTTTTCTCTGGTGGGTGGTAGGAGGAGGGAGGGTGATATTTTTTATTTTGTGTATTTTGCTTATCTGAGTTTTCTTTAGTAAACAAATAAATGTTTGAAAACTTCATTTTGTAAAAATAAGAAAGAAAAAATTAGATTTAGAGATTCTCATGTCTCAAAAATGTCCAGGATAGGAAGTACCTCGCCCTAGGAATGGGACCTACTGATCTGGGGGGCAACTGTGTCCCTAGGGAAGGGGGGGGGGGAGAAGCATTGATCACAATGGGAATCAGGTGCACCTAACTACGTCCACTTGTTATAATGCCATGATCACCAGGCAACAGTGCTGATAATTTAGCATCCCAGGGAAATTGCCTGCAGGGAGAGGGTGCACTTCCCAAGCAAAAGCATCCGTCTTCCTGATAGTTACATTTTCTTCATTAAAAATGAATATATTTGCTTTGGGGATTTGGTTTTTAGGGTGATGGAGTTTTGCAGATGCTAGCTGAGAAAAACCTACCCTCAAACCTATCTCATTCAAAAATCCTACTTTAGCCCTGGCTACTGTAGCTCAGTGTAATGAGCATGGGCCTACGAAGCAAAGGATTGCAGGTTCGATTCCCAGTCAGGGCCCATGCCTGGGTTGCAGGTCAGGTCCCCAGTAGGGGGTGTGCAGGAGGCAACCGAGCATTGATGTTTCTTACTCTCTTTCCTTCCCTTCCCGTCTCTCTAAAAATAAAATAAAGTCTTTAAAAAAAAATCCTGTTTTAGTCACACGTGTTTGCCCTCATAGGTCCTTGTGTGCACACGGGCCCTGCGTAAGTTGGTCGTGAGAAGTGGATCTGAAGTTCAGTGAACAACTGTAACCAATTACTGCAGCTGTTGCAGAAGAACAAAGATTTTGTTGAAACTGTGGCAGGAAATAGAAAGGAGACTCCACTGAAAGGCGTGAGCACGGCTTATAATGACAGTGAAATAACTAACTCTCACTCTCATGGATAGCTGCATGTTAAACATTTATTTCTTGCCTGCAGCTGCAAATTTTAATCTTCCTGGAGAGTGAATGGCATGATTTATACCCAGCAATGTCTCTACAACTTTATTTGCATAAAAACCTCCTGGGGAGCTTCCTTAAATAGAAATTCCAGGCCATACTCTCAGACTCTGCTTTGGGTCCGCACCCAGAGAGTGGCCCCAGCTGGATCTCTCTCGTTTGGCTGCTCTGCTCTGCACTGGCTAATCTAGCAAGGCTCAGCCCTTCCCCTGTCCTGCTTTTCCTCTGTTCCTCTCCCTCACTCATCTCTGGGCCATTCGTCCTCCCGCTTCCCCCTTCCCCCTTGGGCTGATGCTTGTTAAGCCTCCTTCAGCACTGAGCTAAGGCTTCTCTCTCTCCAGTCCATCCTTACTCTTGGGAGTCCCTGGTTTGCAGTCATCCCAGACCTGATCCTATGTCCACGCCAGAATGAGAATAGTGATTGGGAGCCATTGCCATAGGCAAATGTATTCACTCCCAGAGTCCAGGAAAGAAATCAAGGCCTTAGAATCTGTACTTTAAAATAAGAACTCCAGGAGGTTATGATTTAGTGTGCGTGTGGGGTTAGGGGATGTCCTTGGATCACATTTTGAGAAATATTTTTAAAGGCAGTGTGCAGCTTTCAAGCTATAGATCATAATCTACTAGAGGGCAATGATATCAAATTATTGGGTCATTACTAGCATTTAAAAGATAACAAGCAAAACAGAATAGAACAGCCCTGGCTGGGTGGTGAGGTTGGAGCGTCGTTCCATGCACCAAAAAGGTTGCGGGTTTGATCTACAGGCAGGGCACGTAGCTAGGTCTGGGTTTGATCTCTGGCCGGGGCGTGTGCAAGAGGCAATGGATCAATGTTTTCCTCTCGCATAGATCTCTCTCTTTCGCCTTCTTTGCTCTCTAAAATCAATAAAAATGTATCTTCAGGTCGAGGGTAAAAAAATAGATCAGACTGTATCAGAGAAATAAAATGTATTTCCTATTATGGGTTGCTGTTGAAAAAGAAGGAGGAGGAGAAGGAGGAAGGACCCTGGGTTAAGGGACAGACCCAAGAATCAGCATAAACCTACAGCACTGAATGCTGATTTTGCTTTCCATACTGAAGAAATCGGTGATTTTCCCCTGCCTTTCAGTTCAGGGTGCGATTTGCTATTACTCTGGTGATGTTGATATTGAATCTATCCCATTGCAAGTCCCCAACAAACATGCCTTTCTTATTTTTATTTCAGATTTAATTAGACACGTTTACAGACCCCTCTTTATCTAAATAGTGATTTTTTCCCAAAGATTCTCTTGTAGCATTTTCAATGTAATTCCTTAATGTACGAGGGGAGGGAAATGGAAATCTGCAAGACTAATTTTAACCGTTCATCAAATCATTCAGAAAGAATTTATCAGTGATCAGAAAGCTGGCATTTCTGATTCGGCAAGGGGGCTGCAGAGGAGGGGAGAAAATGGGCAGGGCACTGTGTGTGACCGGGTACCTGGGGCATGCCACCCCCCAAGGGTCTCCATTCGTTCTCTACTATTGAGTGTGGCTAAATATATGTATATAGTACAACATAACACAATATAATAATATTTATTAGATATATAATTACATAGTTTTTTTCTAGACAGATAGAATTGATTTATTGTCATTCTTTTAAGTCTAATATTCCGTGGCCTCCTACCTCTAAGCAACTTTGAGTTTCATTGTCCCACACGGGTAAAAGGTTAATATTGCATAGAAAAAGGGAGGTCATTTTAATTTCAAATCTAATGTGGGTTTTTTTTTGTTGTTGTTGTTCGTTTGTTTTTTTGCTTAAATAATTCAGGAAATTCAACAGTCTTAAAAGTAAAGCTTGATGGAGCTAGAAGAGGGATTTCCCTGCATCAAATCTCCACTCTCTCACAGATCAGCGTGTTGATGAAAGAGCACCAAAGCCTACAGAAAAGTTTTATAAAAGTTTATTTGAGCCAAATTTTGAGGGCATGCCAGAAGCAATATCTCAACAGATTGAGAAAATTTTCCAGAGAGTGGCAGTTTTGCAGCTTATTTTGTACATTTAGAATCAAAGGAGAAAAGTGTAAGGGAGACACATTAAATTTACAGGTGTTGGATGGGGAGGTGGGAGAAAGCCAAGTGGAGAAATGCTAGGATTGGATGAAGAGCCAAGTGGGGAGATGCGGGTCCTTTCACATTGGTGGGTACAGGATAGTTAGTATTTGACGTTTATAGCAGAGACAGCAGGAAGGCAACAAGACACCAAGGAGGGGTTGTGGTCCAATGTTCTGGTGGTCTCGTGCTCTGGGGCCAGCAGTTATACTTTTGAGGGGTCTGGAGAAGAAAATTACTTTGATATCTCAAAGGTGCGCTATCCTAGATGCATAAAAACAATGGGTAGAGCTCACAGACTGAGCTTTGCTAAGGAAGCTATTGGCCCAGGATGCGACTACCTAGTATGACCTGCCCGGTTAGGAAACTGAGCAGATCATCCTGTGGTTACTTTTGGCTACTGAGCCATGTGGCTCCCAGGGGTCATCAGATTTATCCCACAGCCCCTTTGCTTTTTTTCACAGATACCCGCTGGTCTTGATCTTAGAGATCTTACGTGGGGAAGGCCTGTGAGATGAGATGGAGAAGTGAGAAGCCTGAATGTTTCAACAACACCTTTAGATTTGTGAAGACAAGGAAGGAATCAAAGGTAAGTCCAGAGGGATTTTTCTCCCCTTCCAGAGTCCCAGCCTTGAGTGAGTGAGAGTGTAGGGACATAAGGCAGGTACTGAGGCACCCACAACGCCGGGGCTCACGGCTGCTTTCCCGGACGAAGCCCGGAGGCGGCTGCAGGCCACCTGGGCAGTCCCGGTGCACTGCTTGGCTTCATGTCCACCACGGCATCAGAGTGACAGACCGGAGCCAACAGACTGGACGGCTGAGCCTGCCACAGTGCTCCTGGCTCCGACTGGCCTCATCTTGCCTGCAGAGAGGCCCGTGTGCCTGATGAGGGGATGGAAAGGGCCAGGGGAGCCAGGACACCTGCAGGATAAAGAGGCTCCTTTAGGAGGGGTCTTCATGAAGGGGCAGGTGCCTGGGACCACAGACTCCAGGGATAGGTACCAGGACAGGACCTGAGAGGACCATATGGAGCCAGCCACACAACAGTGATTAGTACTTAACGGTGCAGATCAGACAGGCCATACCGTCGCAGAGAGCAGCAAGCCCCCCGAGGATGCTGCAGGGATCCAATAAGGTGCCTCATGCGCCTCTTAGGAAAGAGAGGAGGGATACAGCAGCACCCCGGGAGCCTGAGAACCTACCCAAGAGACTGAGTCATCCAAAAGGCACAATTCATACAAACCCCACCAGGAAAGTGAACTTTGAATAATCTGATTGTTTAACTAAAAGGAGATTGTTTAAACCCTGAGAGACAGAAACTTTAATTAGCAAGTTCATTAACAAGTTTCTCTGGTACCTAGTGAGGTTGGAGGCTTATAGAAAATTAACTACATCTTCTTTGTGCCTATGAGTGAATAGCCTGTGTTATTTGGAACCCTGACACACCGGCTGAGAAAATGCACGTGAAACCCCAAGGAAAGTTCTTTCTTTCAGTTTTGCTTTGCTTGCAAACTATGCTTAGTCAGGAAGGCTAGCGGCTGGGTGGCCCCAGTCTACCTGAGTCACCCCTTGCCCGGTGTATGAGCTCGGGCATCACTGTCAACCCATGAAGTGCCCTGTGGATGCTCCTGTCACCCCACAGCAAACCACTCCCCTGGACCTCTCTCTCTTCACCGTCTCCCAGCGACCAAGCAACAAGGAAACGTGTAGTCTTCTGTAACCGAAGTCCAGAGACTTCAGGCTGGTTTGATTCGGTGATTCGGCAATGGGACTGAGGCTCTGGTTTGTTCCACTGCTCTGGTCTGTTACCATAGTGTCACCTGAACTCTCAGGTTGGTAGAAGATGGCTGAGGCCATCTCTACCAAGAGTCGCATGCCGTCATAAAAACGTCCTGAGGAAGCGAGACCATTTCCTCCTGTATTTCCCCAGAGCCCTCTGCATACTTCTCTCATTAGCAGAGTGTCGTCGCCAGCCTCTTCCTAGCCTGATGCTGGGAAGGGTGATGGAATTACAAAGATGGCACCACCTTGTCTAGACTTGGGTCCAGGGTGTGGGTGCACCTGGAGCAGGCTGACAGGGCAGCCGTCATTCAGGGCATGGCTGTGGTAGGAGGACAAGGGCAGAAGCAGGAACAGGTGATGCTTCTGCTCTGCACCTGCCCTGGCCCTTTCATCCTCAGAGCCCAGTCCAGAGTCAATGGGTGGACAAGGGCAGGAGGAAAGAATTGTGGACAAAGACTACATTGTACCACAGTAGCTGAGAAGAGAAGAAACTTGGGAAAAGCAAAGAGGGTGGACGCTTTACTCTTTGGAATATGAAAGTGCATTAAGAGGGTACCACCAGCAAGCTCTGGTCAGCAGCCTCTCTTACTGAGCCTGGTCACATTAGTGATCTGATAAAGTCACAGAACTGGGCAGCATGCAAGGCTCTGGTAGGGGGCTGTGGTCAGCCCAGCACCCGCCCTGTTTGGAAGGCTCACCTTGCAACTGTGGGGCTTGATATTTTTACCTTTCGGCATTCAGTTCCCCTTTCATCCTCACTGTGGATTGATGCAATTTTTTTCTGATTGGTTGAGAGAATAAAAGTTTACCAGCTAGACCACAATTAAATTTAATTGGATACATTAACACTAAAAAGACATTTCACTTGCCTATTAAGTTTTCAGTGATTCTAGTCTCAGTCCATATTACTCCATTCAAGCCTCTTTCCTGGAATTATAGTTTTTATCTTGAAATCTCCTCGGTAGCTCTACCATGATCATTAAGTAAATGTTTCCAGCTGTGAAGTCACCATGACTTGAAAACTCCAGGTCACCTGAGATCCTGTATCATATCCACAGAGTTGCCCAATATGGGTACCACTACCTGGGAATGCCTCTCACTTCCTTCTCCTGTCTACTAGCAGATACCCCCCCACCCCCTGCCAAATTGAATTTATTTGTAAAAATAATAGGCAATGTGTATTTATTTTTAGATGTTTAAACTTCAGTCACCTTCAAAGTACTCTCCATTTGATGCAATACACCTATCTAGATGTTTTTCCACGGCTGAAGCAGTTTTTGAACTTGTTGATTTGATGCCTTTTAGTGCTTCTGCCATTTTTTTGTTTCACCTCTTCCACATTGGCAAAACATTTCCCTTTACGGACCTTTTCATACATGGAGACAAAAAAGAGTCACTTGGGGAGTGTTCGGGTGAATAGGGAGGGCGGGGCATGGGGGTCACGCTGTTTTGGGTCAAAACCGCTGAACACTCAGCATGGTGTGGGCAGGTGCGCTCACGAATCAGCCACCATAAAATGGGTGTTGCCCCCTTGTGTTCCTTCCACCGCCGTTCACTTATCACCTCCCACCTGGTCAACTACACTGGCCTTTTGGGAGTTGCCTCACCAGTCACTACACTACACGTCATCACTACATTATGTGTTTTTTTTTTTTCTTTTAACTTCTGTTTTGACAATTTTAGATCTACAGGAAAGTGTCAAGAAAAGAACAAAAAAATTCAGAAACTTTTACCCAGATTCTCTGAATATAACGTTTTATTACATTTGCCTTTCAATACACACCCCCTCCACACACATGTGTAGTTGGTATACACGTTATACACAGTCACATATATGTGTGTATGTACGTATACATTTCTGAATGTTTGACAGTTGCAGATAAATATGTCCTTTGAGCCCCAAGTGCTGCAGTGTGCATTTCTGAAAAGGAAGGATATTCTAATACATAACCACAGTGTAATTATCCAAACCTGGAATTAACATTGGCATAATGGGATTCGTTAATCCACTAACCTTATTCAGATTTTGCCAATTAACCCAATAACATCCTTACAGCTAAAAGACCCAAAACAAAACAAGTAGCATGCTGCATTCGGTTGCCACTGTTTATTTAGTTTCCTTTACTTTGAAATTGTTTCTCAGCATTGCTTTATCTTTCATGGCATTAATAAATACTTTAGAGGGTACAGGCCAGTAATTTTATATAGTGCCCCGATCTGGAGCTGGTCTGGTGCTTTTTCACCACTTACCTCGCTCGTTTTAAAGCTCCATTCCGCCCGTTACTGCCTGTTCCGTCCCCAGCAACGTTCACATTCTCGGGCCTCAAGGACCTGACTCTGTTCCTCTCTTCAGTCTAACTTTTTATACTCCATCCAGACTGGACTAAACAGCCAACAATCATCTATGACTGTTCATTTTTTCAACCTCCATTTTTGAATTACACTTGACATTCAATATTTTATAGCGGCTAGACACATCTGGGTTACAAAGTGACCCCCAACCCCCAATAACTGACTCTTCTTAAGACATTCCTTCACACTGGATCACTCTCTCCAATTCCATGCCACCAATTGATGCCTACTCCCCTTCATCTGTTAAGAAAAAGTGCAGATACCACCTGAAACTACCCATATTTTCTCTGCAGTCATGGAATCATCCTCACCCTTTATTGCACTTCTCTTGGATTTGTTTAGAATTTTATACTGATTGCCAGCAAAATCGGGATAAGAAACACAAGTCTACGAACACCTAAAATAAGCAAGCAGCAATGACCAGAAGCCAGCTTCCCACAGGGAAGGCAACCTACCTCAACAGAATCCCATTCCTTTTTGTGATAAGGTTTTAAGACTAAAGGCTCAGGGAAGTAAGAGGGGCATTGCCAGCTGACCAAAGCATGGGACGAAGCCTGGCAATGTAGACGGGGTTTAGAAATATGAGCTACTCATTGTCATTGACATTCAGATTCGTGGCGTCTAGATCCCTCCTCTCCCTAAACCTGTGGTCCCTGGTCCCCCACAAGCATGCTCAGCCTCACTCTGTTCCAGGCAAGAAGTTCTCATGTAGTCTTGCCCAGGGCACCCGTATGGCCCGTCCAGCTCTGACTCTGTGTTGCATTTCTAGTCTGCTTTCTTGCTTCTGAAACCAAGTCCTCACTTGGTCTTCAAGTTCTGTTAACTACATCCAGCCCTTACTGACTTTCTGTGGCCTATGACTAATCTTTGTTACATTTTTGGCCTGCTTTTACTTCCAGGACCATGCTTTGATCTTACTACGTCTTCTCCCGGGAATTGGAATCCTGCCCATGAACTTGAGTCATGCCTAGGGTTCTTCTAGATCGTACACCATTTTCCTGAGGCTAAATGCCTCCCTGGGTTTCCAAGTATCTGCCCTACTGCTCTGCCCTACTTCCAACTCGGAATAAGTCCGCTAGGTTATGTAAGCCTCGTTGTCTCTCTTCCCCAGTTGACTACTTGCTTGTTGTCTGTGGCTGTAATTTCCGGATACTGGCCGCTGCTGCCTGTTGGACTGGATTCCATCCAGAATTGACATGCAGATCTATCTCCCGATGCCCAGCCTCCCCTTCGGCAGGTGCACTTTCACACCTGGGTCCTTTCCAAGTTGTCCCAACCTGCCACTCCTGGCCGTAGGTCATCGTACGATCCCCCATTACTGTGAAGTATGGCCAGTTTGACAGCCACGTGTGTAGGCTGATGATTGCTGGATCAATGCTGATTTGGCAGGACACCCCTAGAGACTACGACTGAAGGGCTCTGGACTTGATGCTGCACCGTCCAACTTTTTTTTTTTTTTTTTTTTTTTTTTTTTTTTAATCAAGGACTAGAAGGAAGCTGGAGAAAGAATGTTTATCAAATTTTTGGGTAATCTGTAGCCCAGGGAAATAGTGACTATAGACCTTCGGTAGGTTGAGAATATTCTAAGACTACTATGAAAGGGCAAAACAAACGATATAAATATTAAAAATAGTAAAGACCTTTCCTTAGGTTGTAAATACAACGTCTCCAGTACAGGAAAGGGAAAATCTGACTCACAGTGATTTTTACCTGACAGTCCAACCCTACAGAACTGCCAGCGCCTCCTTTCCACGTCATGCTCTTTCTCGTTCTCCGGGCCTTCCTTTCTTCCCTCTAGAAAGTCCTTTCCCGTTCCTTCCCTCGGCCCGACCCGTCCACATCCTGTAAGACCGAGACAACTGCCCCCGCAGAACTCCTCTGCCGCCCCTGTGTGTTCCTGCGCCGTTGCACTGCCCACGTGATGAGGCAGGTGGATGGCCAGCACCCATCTCCCCAGGTAGGCTGTGAGAATGCTGAGGTTTGGGCCTGGGTCGTCTTCATCACTTGTAGGTAGTGCTTAGCCCAGGGCACAGTGCATGGTAAGTAATGATTACGTGAAGGTGCGGGAACAGGCTTGATCCTCTTACGAGCTTCCTCTTCTCCTCAGGGCTCAGCCCTGGAAGACCTAAAGTTGCTTCATGTTACCTTTCTAGATTCCACCTCTGAAGTCTGCTTTTCACCTTTGCCTGTTCCTCTTTGAAGCTATTTCACTAGGTATCTTTATTTTTATTTCAACGTGCACCATAAATGTTACATTTCTGACTTCCTCTTGCTTTCTGGCCTGCCCTCACCCAGGACACCCTTCTTGATTTTCTCCTTAGCCAGGGCCCTCAAGCCCAGGACAAGGGCCAGCCTTGTTCACACCTCTGTCCACGTGCCCAGATTCTACTCTTAAGACCTAACTGGTGAAAGAGTCATTTCCCTAACTAGACTTCCCTGGACCCCACGTCCTCCCGTGATACACCTACCTCCTGGCCAGGATGATGGCTGCAGCAGCAAGATCTGGGGCTTTAGCTGACCACAGGTATAATACAAGTCGTCCATGTGCCACAGGTGCTGTAGAAGCGCATGTATAATTCATCAGTAGGACCAAAACAAACACCGTGAGATGAAGTGGCCCCACTGCACTTCAAACAGATTGGATCCATTCTGGGCATTACATTAAGGACAACACAAACTTCATTCTTCCAGGGAGGCAAGCCAGAATGCAGAAAGAGATTTGGGCCGTCTCCTGGAAACCAGACGCCTAGGGGGAGAAGAGGGTAATGTTAGAATATCTATCGTGAAGAAAACTTTTTAGAAACTGTTAGCAAAGCTTTCTAAGTAAAGATTAAATTAAGCGAAGATTTTGTTTGCTGAATATCAGGAGCAATTTATTCTCAGTGAAAACTGTTTAAATGCAAAATGGACAGTCTTCTTGGGATATACATCATCTAGGGGTCATTTCTTAAGACTCTCAAATATGTAAAATAGATAATATTTTATTTTAAGTAATATATATTAAGAGTCTTAAGAAATGACCCTGGGTACCAAACACTCTACAGAGTGTGCACCATGAGAAGGGTTTGACTTCATAATTTGTGGGGTCCCCTTATCTTCTGAAATGCCAGCCCTGTAACTCTTAAAGCACCCATTTGGACCTGTGTTCTACATTCATACATGCAGTTGTCTGATGGGTCCCACCATACTGCAAGCTCCTTGAACGTAGGTAGGGGTGTCTGTCTGTTTCCCCTTTGCTGCCCTTACAAAGGTACATGCATGGCGCACCGATTCACTCTACAGGCGAATCAATGATGGATGGGTGGATCGAACAAGAACCACGTGAACTTTTTCAGAAGTTTTTCTGTTATCTTGAGAATATGCTCAAATTTTTTCCCAAATGGATAAAATGGGCATAAACTAACAATTCTACCCCTTGCAGTGTTAGAGGAACTAGCTAACGTGAGACACTGGGAACAGAAAACCGTGAGACAAAAGCGTAGTAAAGGAGCACTTCATCACCCATCTTTACTCCTGCCTCAAATCCTTCTATTAAAAATGGCCTTTTTTCTTTGTTTTAATAGTTATTTTTATTGTACTTTTTTCATCATTATTTATCCTCCTTATACAGAGTTTTATGGCAGACATTTCAGGCTCGGACGCATTTTTATCTGAGATTAATTTTTTTACTGTGCCGTATTCCTTTTAATCAATCTTTGCGGAACCATAAAACCTTGTCTGTGGCATGAGTTAGAATACATTAACTGAATAATGCAGCTTAAGTTTTACTACTTTTGAGATAAATTTTAAAAACATCCACTCCCTATTAATTAGCAAAAACAGCAGCGGCATAAACACAAACTCATCGAAGGTCAAAGCACGAGATCATTCGCTGTTTTTTAGAATGCTATGAGTTTGCCCTCGCGGTGGGCATCTACTGAGGCCTCTGCCCCGGCGCCCCGTCTAACCCTATCCACCCTATCACAGCCGCAGTCACGTAGACCTGGGTCGCCCGTGACCAAGGCTGGAGTCATCCCAGTCTCTTCCTCCAAATTCTGAGCCTGTGGTTAAATGTCAGGCTCTCTCGTCGCAGCTGTGCCCAGAACCCGTCAAGTGTGATCTCACTTCTGTCACATTTCCCAGTGTCTTCCAAATCACAGGAAACCTTCCTTGCGTGTTCATTGGTTTTAATTGTCTATATAGTGTACACACCCATATAATTAGGTCTATGATGATTGCAGTCTCCTGAAGAGTATTCATATTGATTTAATATTAATTTGGCTTATATCTGGGTTGCAAGTAATATTCGAGGTATTTTAAGGAAAAGATAAGAAATTTATTTTAAGACTATCGGAGTAGCTAATTGAAATCCAAGAACAGGAAATAGGTAGCGACGGTATCAGGACTAGCATCCTGTTTATTGATTAAACATGTTGCTTGGATAATTACTGAATGTCAATTATTAAAAGTTTTTCTTATCTCCTGTATATTTTCAATAATTAGCCTTTTTTTTTCTTTTGTTTAATTTCAAGTAGGTTTATAAAAGTTGACCCAGCTGGAAACATCTCTTTCTAAACCAGAGAGTTTTATTTGCCACAACAGTAAACACATTTGTCAAATATTCTATCTGTCTCCGTACCACAGAATCCCTGTTAATGACACCTCTCTGGATGGTATATTACAGAGAAAATCACTCAGGTTCCTGAAGATACCAGGCTACTTTCTGAATTCTTTACAAGAAATTAAACAGACACTATAATTAGGTGTTCATTGCTTCTTCTTTTTGTAAAAATGGTGAGATTTGTATTTGCTACATGTGAAAACACTACTTACCAGAACATTGAACTCCAATCAGAGTGATAGCAGAGACCACGCAAGCTTCATCCCACGCTAGATTAGCTCCTCGCCAGCAGAGGGCGACCTAATGTCATTATGTTGCGTGATTCTGGGAGTTGACGTGAAATGCTAAGTGAGCCCCAAACTGCTGAGGGGAAAACATCACAAACAAGAGCATACACCTGGAAAATGAAAATCAGGATACACATAGCCATACCTTCCACTCTTTCCTATTCACACTTCCTTGTTTCCAAAAAGCCGGTTTCATTCATTAAGGATGGATTTACTGTCTGCAACTTGATATTTTTATTTCTTGCCATGGTTATTTTTAACCCCTGCTATTGCCTCCTTGCCTGTCTGAGTAAATTACGGACTTACTTCTTTAGTTCAAAAGGTTATATAGAAAACAATGCATTACAGTATTTGCGACTGACTGCTTAAAATTGAAAGATGGCCCTGAGGCACTTTTTATACTCGGGGACCCCTCCTGGTTTAAAGATTCATATAGGCGTTTGTTTCATTATCTCTTCTGTTCCCCTCCCTGCCGTTCCCACAGCAACAGGATGTTCATGGTCTCCCCCGAGTTCCTAAAGTGGAGTAGAAACCCACTTTGACCTGCTTTGTCCAGCAGTAATGGAAACAGCTTGTTAAAGATACAGAAAGTTTTGTGATATCCTTTCCTTGGCCTTTTCCTTTTATTTTGAAATAATACGCATTCTTCTTAGCTTCTTTTCAGACATTACCTGGCATTGCTACTTTCCAACTTTTCTACTATTTTGGTGCCTTCTCCTGAAACAAGTAGATTGGTTGATTTCATTTTTAGCACCGTCCTATTCCAGCCCCCTGCGTTAGTTTGTCCCCTGTGGAGCTGAGGACATCACTGGTGAAGTGGTGGGTGTCTTCTTGTTTACTTTGGTTTTGGTTCAAACACACACGCCCCAGAGCCAGCCTTGGTCTGAACTCCTGCTGCTCTCTGTTCCTTCAGCAGGACATGAAAGCAGTCCCCGTTGCCCGCCTCCACACTAACAGCCTATCATTGCCTGAAATCGGCCCTTTGATTCTCAAATGCAGCAAGTCGTGGTCTCCTTACTGCTGAAAGATCTTCTGGGGGCAGGCTGAGGACACAGCCCAGCTTGCAGGGGCCTGTGAAGGCAGGAGCCTTTGAAGTTAGGTGGCTGCTGTCCGTGGTGCACATAGTTCATAGCATTCATCCCTAATAATATCTCATGAAGACAGTCTTTCCTGGGAAACAAATCAGAAGGCCACTGCAGTCTGTGTGACCTGCTTCCAAGCCCTGTCATATGGCAGATTGGTGGGCCTCAAGGGGTGTGTTTTCCTGGCTCCAGACCTGCAAACCACCTCTGCCCCGAGGCTTAACCAGCAGCCCCAGGACCAAACAAACATGCTGCCCAGTCGGCACTGCGTCCTTTCTGTTCCAGCAGAAGCTCCTGTCCGAACACAAGTAGGACCTTGGGGACTGAAGGGGCTTGTTGTGAACTGATACACAGCAGAAGGTCAGATGGTAGCACGAGTCCTTTAGCGAATGAGTGGCTGTCCCCTTCCTCCTGCCTTTGCTTTTCTTCTCCTCAGCCTTTGAGCTTTTGATTAGAATGAAAACAACAAGCAAGTCAAGATCCGTGTTGTCCTTTTTCATTCTCAGTAAGCACTGCAGGAAATGATTGGTCTTTCCAGTGTGTAGCATATTAAATATCAACTATCACATAAGAGCAGAAAGTCCATTCGCCAGCCCCTCTACTCTGCCTAACACAAGAAATATCAGATATATAGTAGTTAACATTTTTTTTTCAGGTCTTTTGCTGTGCCAGGCACCCATGCTAAGCACTTGGCATACATTAGATCATTTAATTTTCACTACAACCTTTTCAGGTAGTATTTCGATTTCACAGATAGAGAAACTGAGGCTGGTAGAGTGCAAGACATTTGCTCAAAATCTCAGAGCCCATACGAGGAGCTCTGACTCGGCACCGCAGGCATCCTGTAGTCTGGACCTCGACTCTGTACTAAAATAGGCCACATACAGGAGCAGAACGCTCGGGTTTTATATCACCTGTCACTCACCTGTAGTTCATCTAAGATCCCATGCTGTGAAAATAGGTGTTGCATCCTTCCAGCTTCTCTAGCCAAAGGGATCTCCTGGACTTAGTGACGGCGTGGACCGAGGAGGGTCCCCAGGCTGGAGACACCAGTTGTAGCTTCTCGAGTGGTTGTCGGACCTTTCTCCAGTCTCTCCCCTCACCCGCTGGACTCACATAGCAGCTGAGCAGGGCAGGGGTGGTCTCCCAAACAGCTCAGGTTTTAGCCATTGAGGTGGGTGTTAAGCTTCTTGAGCTATATGGCAGCCATCTCCTTATTCTAAATTAATACATTTTGCACAATTGAAGATGAACAAAAAGCAAGCAATACGTTGTAGACAGTGTATGTTGTGTGCTCACAGCCCTGCTGGGCTCTGTAGAAGATGAAGAGGGAACAGGAACCATGGCCTCCAGCATGGATTTGAACACCAGCAAAAGGGGCGGACTCGAGGCTCCATGTCACTGTAAGCTGCTCCTCATTCCCACAGCCAGCCAGTCACTCCTGGGGCTCACTGTACTTCCTGACCTGGCAGAAATATAATTAGTGATTTATAGTAGTAGTTTTTCAAGCTTAAAAATTACTGAGGACATAAATAGCTTTTGTTTATGAGTGTTACATCTAACAATATTTACAGTGTTCAAAATTAAAGAAGCTAAATTTAAAAAATAGTTATTAATTTATTTTGAGATGACAATAATAAATTCATTGTCTGTGACATATTTTATGAAAAACAACTGCATTTTCCCAAAATATTGAGAAAAAAATGGCACTTTTACATTTAAAAGAATATCTTTAAAGAAGAGCATGATTCTCACCACGGGTCCTTTATTCATTATCTGTTGGGATATGTTGTTTTGATGGAAGTACATGGAGAAAACAGCCTCCCATGGATGTGTAGCTAGAAATGGAGGACCTACCGTACCACCAAAAAGTGCTTTAGGGACCTCTAGGGGTCGTCAAACCACACTTTGAGACCAGTGATCTTTGTGCAGAGTTTGGGCACCGGCACCTTGCATGGCTTGATGTAAGCCTACGACCACATAGTGGCACAGGCATGGAAGTGTCAGTTAGACAGTCACCTGAGAGACAGGATTTGGGAAGCTTGGAAAGGTGCCCCCACCCCAAAGCACCTCCCTTACATGGCCCCTCGCAGCGCATTGAACCTGAGCATTGGTCTCATTTCAGGGTTAAGCTACTGAATGCTCCTATTTAAATGTAAATTTATCGATCGCCTTTTAAATAAACCTATATTAAATGGCATACATGTGCAAGACATAGAGCTGTAAACATAAATGTGAATAAAACAGAATAATGGAAAACTTTATTAGCAAGTAGTTCCCTGAGAGAATGAAAAACATGACACGTTTTGCTGGGAAGTCAAGGAGTGGCTGAACAATTCTGAAAAGAATATTATCCAATGTGGAGGCGGCCAGCGTGGCATAATTTGAGGGACATCCAGAATTCTCACCTGGAAAAAAAGTACCTCTGGAAACTCATTTTTTGGAGTTATTCAATTCTTTTTTTTTTTAAATGAAAGTATGCCTCCTTCTCTCAGCTACTGTCAGAACTGTTGGACATTCCCATATGTCATTCAGGATTCCACCTGAGAAAGTCATTAGGTTCTGTATTTATTTCTATATGTAGATCTAGAGCTAAGTCACAATGTCACTGCCAGGCAATCAAGACTAATTGCTGCCCCTTAGGGAGTAAGACCTAAATTTTCAACATTAACTTCCCAAGCTCCTGCTAAATCTAGATCTAGATGTATATCCACATACATACATTGCACACATGCATTTATTGAAAGAACTTGACTTATAAGGTTGCAAGACTAGGCAAGTCCTAAATTCATATGGCAAGCTGTGAGACAAGAAAACTGGAACCCCTGGGGTGGGAGCTGATGTCACAGTCCACAGAGAAAATGTTTTCTTCTGCAAGGAAACCTTAGTTTCAATTGATGGGATCAGGACCACTCAGATTATCCAGAATAATCTCCTTTACCTGAAGTCAACTGACTAGATCTTAATCACACCCACTAACTACCTTCACAACAGCACCTGGATTAGTGTTTGATGAAATAACAGTATAATTGCCTAGCCAACTTGACACAAAAAATCGACCAGATTTACACGAATTTGGTCAACTGCTTTCAAGGAGTACCTTGAAAACTTTTTAAATATTCAAACCTAAAAACAACCAAGGATAAAGAATGAATAAAAATGTAGATCAAGAAGATAAGAAGAGAAAGTGGATCGGAAGGGAGGGGAACAGTGGACAGGGAATAAAAGCAGAGAAGTCGACTCTGGGAGCTACCTGCCTGTGTGCGGAATTACAGAGGGAAAGACAAAGGATGGGACGAGGCGGAGGGAAAGGTGACTGTTGCTGAGTTTCACTGCTCCCATCACCAACTTTCCTGTGGGAGTTAGGGAAATGATTGCTGTTCACAGCTCTTCATTTTATTTAGTCTGAGTGAAATGGAACCGATACCAGAGTTTGCCATGTAGGGAGATACAGTTCTGGAGCCTCCAGTGACCTGAAATTTTTTACTTTGGCTCCTGGCGGGAGCTGGCCTCCCCATCCCTCCACTCTTTGTTGAGACAGGCTTGGTTCTTCTGAATTTAAATACAGGGAAAAGGTAGGACCTCTCTCCTCTCTCCTCAAGGCCTTGGCTCTGCGGTCAGGCTGTGTGGGAAGCACCCCTTAAGGGGGGCTGCCAAGGATCCTGCTCTCTGGTATTCATGAATTTTGTCTTCATGAATACAAAATTCTCCTTGAATGTGGGTTGGACCTCGTGAATCACTTTTAATGGATAGAATATGATAGAACAAGGCAATGTGATGGGCTGTCACTTCTGAGATTAGTTTTCAAACAACTGTGACTTCCATCCCTCTCTCAGTCTTCTTGCTTACTTATTCTAATGGAGCTGCCTTTTATTATTATGTTGTAAACTTCCCCATGGAGAGGCCATGGACGTGAGCAACCGAAGGCAGGCTTTAGCCAACAGTCAGAGAGGAGCTGAGACCCTCGGTGCAATAAGTCGCAAAACACTGAATGCTGTCAATAAACGCATGAACGATGTGGGGAGTGGATCCTTCTCCAATCAGGCCTTGGTATGAGCAGCCCTTACTAAACCTTGAATGCCCCTGGTGAGACACCCTAGTCGGAAGACTCGGGTAAGCCACACTCGGATTCCTGACCCCCAGAAACTGTGAGGCAATAAACATTGTTGTAAGTCATTAAGTTTGGGAGTAATCTGTTATACAGCAGTAGATAACTAATACAGACTGCCTGAATTTAAATCCCACCACTTATTAGCTATGTGACTTCAGGCAGGTAACTTGAATTCTTTGCCTTATCTTAAAATGTAGGCAATAGGAACGCTGTCTGCCTAAGGATACTGTAGAATGAAGTGATTTAATATACATACAAAAAATGGATAGTCCCTGACACACAGTGAATGTTAGCCTGCTATGGCTACTGCTGCTACATCGCCATCATTGAAAGGTGAGGGAAGGATCACTGTGCATATCCTTCTACAGAAACACAATGTCGCCACCAGGCAATTAAGACTAATCGCCACCCTTTAGGGAGCTAGCCTCAAGTTTTCAACGTTAACTTTCCAAGCCCCTGCTAGCTTCATGCAACTCTAAATTTGAAATGGCCTACCCACACACACAGGTGGTCCCCGAGAGCCCAGTGCCTCACTGAGCCTAGAACATCCTAAAATACTTTTGAAATACTTGGGAAATGTCCTCCACTGCTGTTTTTTTCATACTTGATCTCTTGTATTGTGGCGCGATTTTACCCAAGGACTTTTCAGAGCTCAGTCATGGAGTTATCTGCTGAAAAAATGGAGAAGACCTCTGGCCTCAGGGATTAGCAAGCCATCACTTGAACAAAGCTGAGCAGAAGCTGCATCTGCCCTGCCTGTGATCCACTCCAGAATCTTGCAGAGCCTTCTCCTCTGGGGATGCTGATGGGGGCAGGAGCAGGGGGATGTCCCCAAAAGAACAAGACCAAATAGAAGGGTCATTATTGGTCATATCCTTTTCCTTAACTGTAAATGACAGATAATATTTTATCTTCTCTAGTTTCTTTTATTGTTGTTCAGTTACAGTTGTCCCCATTCCCTCCCCCAACCCCATTGCTCTCCCTGGCCCAGTCCAAGCCCCGCTCCCAAAGACAATGCCCTCCCCATTGTCCTTGTCCATGAGTCCTTTGTACAGGTTCCCCTTCTTTCCCCTATTAACCCCCTTCCCCCTCCTCCTTCCCCTCTGCTCACTGTCAGTTTGTTCTTTATTTCCAAGTTTCTGGTTCTTTTTGCTCACTTGTTTGTTTTGTTGATTAGGTTCCACTTATAGGTGAGACCATATTGTATTTGTCTTTCACCACCTGGCTTATTTCACTTAGCATGATGCTCTTCAAATCCATCCATGTTGTCATGAAGGGTAGGAGTTCCATCTTTCTTTCTGCTGCATAGTATTCATTGTGTAAATGTACCCCAGTTTTGTGATCCACTCATTTACCGATGGGCACTTAGGTTGTTTCCAGCACTTGGCTATTGTAAATTGTGCTGCTATGAACATTGGGGTGCATAGGTTCTTTTGGATTGGTGTTTCAGGGTTCTTAGGGAATCATCCCAGCAGTGGAATTGCTGGGTCAAAAGGCAGATCCATTTTTAGTTTTCTGAGGAAATTCCATGCAGTTTTCCCCAGTGGCTGCACCAGTTTACATTCCCATCCACAGTGTACTAGGGTTCCTGTTTCTCCACAGCCTCACCAGCACTTGTTTATTGATTTGCTAATGATGGCCATTCTGCCCAGTGTGGAGTGGTATCTCATTGTGGTTTTAATTTGCATCTCTGATGGCTAGTGATGCTGAGCATCCTTTCATATGTCTCTGGGCCCTCTGTATGTCCTCCTTGGAGAAGTGTCTGTTCAGGTCCTTTGCCCATTTTTTAATTGGGTTGTTTGTCTTCTTGGTGTGGAGTCCTTTGAGTTCTTTATATATTTTGGAGATCAAACCCCTATCCAAGGTATCATTGGCAAATATGTTTTCCCATATGGTTGGTTTCCTTTTTATTTTGCTGATGTTTTCTTTAGCTCTGCAGAAGCTTTGACCCTTTCTGCTTTTCTAATCTGCCTTGTTTAGAAAGAATGAGTGAATGAATGATAGTATCTTTAACACATCTGTTACAGCAAAAGGAAGCTTCAGGTAAGGAGTCCCTTTGATTAAAGAAAAAAAAAAAAACTGTCAAAAGGTAACAGATAGAATGTTAAGTACTAGCTGAATAAGCCTTACAAGTTTTGTAGAAACAGGGTTGAAATCAGACCTCAAGGAATTCTTCCACTCTCAGAGATCCAAGGACGGCCATAAATGCACCATCGGTGACCAAGACCAGAAGCTGCCACTCAAATGGATTTAAACATACTCTCTTTCGTCTCTTCTCAATTTGTTTTCCATAAGCTTGCAGCAGCTGCTAGGACGAGTGTAGCTTTAGAAAAAATCCCCCAAGTTGTGTTGACACTGAGGGAGACTAAACAACCTATCAATACAATTGCTTTGGATCAATCCACAGGATCTGACTTGACTATCCCAAATTTAAAGTAACTAAGAACTCTTCTTCTCTTTGCTTGAACTGAAAGTACGGAAGCATAGTGCTTTGGTCTGGCTTTGAAATCAGATATACCAGCATGCAAATCCAGGTTTAGATATAAAACTGTAGGGGAGGTTCTTAAACCTTATTCTCAATCTCCTCATCTATAAAATGGTGATAAAAATGCCTGCATCACAGGGTTGTTCATAGTTGTTGTTGTTGTTATTATTATTATTATTATTATTATTATTATTTTAGAGAGAGTAGAAAAGAGAGGGAGAAAGAAAGGGAGAGGAACATCGGACGGGCCCAACTGGGAACCTGGCCCACAATGCACGCCCGTGCCCTGAGGGGCGTCAAACTGGTGACCTTTCGTTCTCAGGCAGGTGCTCAATGGCTGAGCCCCTCTGGCCAGGCTGATACTTGTTACGAGATGAGAGATAAGTTGAAGACGAAAGGTCAGTGCGATGGCAGAGAAAGAGACTGGAAGCTGGATCTGCCTCTGGCACTGGTGTTTCTGGGAGGATGGCATTGCCACCGGCGTGAAGCACCTCGCTTGTTCCAGAACCGAGTGGCTGCGTTAAGCCGCAGTCCCAGCTGTCAGGCCCTCAGCATTGGCAGCCAGTATCCGGATCAGGGGAACTCTGGAGCCCGAACAGGGTGCGCTGCCTCCTGGAAACTGCCTCCTGGATCTCTTCTTCTAGTCAAACTCTGATCACCCTACCGGGCTGCATTTAATCCCATTAACTCAACGCAGGCGGTTACCATTCAAAAGTTTGTGCGCACCATACGTCCAAAAGCCAAAACTCAGAAAGTCTGAGTTGGGAGGAAGGAAAGGTTTATTGATTGCCAACCAAGAAGATGGGAGAGCTAATGGTGTCTCAGACCCACTTTGCTTGTTAGACTAGGTTCAGGTTTTTAAGGGCTTAGAGAGGACAGGGATGTGGAAGTGCTGGTGGGGCAAGTTTTAACTGAAGGCCCTTGGAACTTCACCATTTATGGTAAAGGGGTGTCAACACCAGACCTACCTGGACAATAAACCCCTGGCTTCTGGTTCCGGTGTTCCAGTGCCAGTTGTGCCCTGGACCTTTGGTTCCACAGGGGCTGAGGGTGTGGAGACTTTGTTTCCAGGTGCAGCACGAGGCCACAGGTCTTTCCTCTGCAACAGGATTCTGCTGCATGACTGTGGCATTGGTCTGTTATCTCTGAAAAACAACTCAGCGTGTCGTTAAACAGGATAGGACTGCTTTGAGTCGGTTCTGTGGTCACAAGCCCATTCTGACCGCCCGAGCCAGCAGCAGCCTCACCCTTCCAACGACTTCTGCTCCGCTCTCTGGACACTTAGCAAGTCCTCACTTCTGTTGCTGCATACCTTCCTGCATTATGTTCATAGTTTGTCTCTGAAACGATGCTCCAGTTCCTTGAGGATAAGAAGTGGGTTTCTACCTGTTCTGAATCACTCCCAGTAGTAAGCACCATGAACTGTGCTCCACAGATTGCTCTGTGGATCTCTGATCGGTAGAGGTGACTCAGGTGTGTCACCTGGGACGAGAGAACTGGGCTCCCAGACAAACCCTGGGCTCATCACCACCACACTTGTCTACCAGCTCCAGCCAGAAGAGCCTGGTTCCATCGGTTTTGCCTTTGGATTTCAGTGGCGATGATGACAGTTGAGTATTTGTTGAGCGTGCTGGTAGAGAATGTCCTGTATTTCCTTGGGCCTTACCATTGCAGAGTATGTGCCAGCTCAGTTTTCAGCTGCCTTGAGGACCTTCTCTGGCAGGCAGAACAGGTCGTAGTGACAAAGAATTCACAAGGCCTGGGAGCAGCTTTAACCACTGACTGATCACAGATAGTGCGTAAGGGCTCTAGCTTTCCTTTCTTGATCGTCCAGGGGGTGACTGTGAGGTGAACATTCCCACGAACTCTCGGAGTTCCCCAATGAAATAGGTTCTTTTCCGCACAGTGGTAACTGGCTTGATAACTTACCCTTTGAGGACTTCCTTCCCTACCCGGTCTCATTTCCTTACATACAGGTATTTCCTGGGATCACTTCCCAAATCCATGTCTCTGAGTCTGCTTGTAGAAAATCAGATATTAATTTAGCATCCATTCTAAAAGATTTACGGATATTGACTACTTGTATTCTTCAACCACCTACTAAAAATATTTTCATTTGACTTTGTGATTTAATCTTTGTTGTATTTATTTCCATTACCATTTAGTCCCCGTATGCCCCCTTCCATCCACAATCACCACAGTTGTCCATGACCATGAGTCATTTTTCCTTTTTGCTCAGTCCCTCCATCCCCTAACCTGCCCCCCACTAGCGGCCATCTGCTCCCCATGTATGAGTCTGTCTCTGTTTTGCTTGTTAGTTCAGTTTGTTCATGAGATTCATATGGTATCAAGTCTTTCTCTGGCTGGCTTATTTCACTTAGCATGTTCCTCAGGTCTATCTGTGCTGTTGCAAAGGATAAAATTTTGTTCTTTTTTTTTATAGCTGAGTAGTATTCCATTGTGTAAATGTCCCATAGTTGTTTTATTCTCTTATCTACTGATGGGCACTTGGGCTGTTTCCATATCTTGGCGATTGTAAATAACACTGCAATGAACAAAGGGGTGCTCATATTCTTTCGAATTAGTGTTTTGGGTTCCTTCAGATAAATTCCCAGAAGTGGGATCACTGGGTCAAAAGGCAGATCCATTTTTAATTTTCTGAAGCATCTCCATACTGCTCTCCACAGTGGTTGTACCAGTCTGCATTCCCACCAACAGTGCAAAAGGGTTCCCCTTTCTCCACATCCTCACCAGCACTTGTTGTTTGTTGATTTATTGATCATAGCTGTTCTGACAGGTGTGAGATGATATCTCATTGAGGTTTTAATTTGCATTTCTCTGATGATTAGTGACATTGAGCATCTTTTCATATGTCTATGGGCCATCTGTATGTCCTCTTTGGAGAAGTGTCTATCCAGGTCCTTCACCCATTTTTGAATTGGGTTGTTTGTTTTTTTGGTGTTGAGTTTTGTAAGTACTGTGTAAATTTTGGATATTAACCCCTTAGCAGATGTATTGGTGAATATGTTCTCCCATTCTATAGATTGTCTTTTTATTTTGTTGATGATCTCCTTTGCTGTGCAAAAAACTTTTTAGTTTAATGTTGTCCCATTTGTTTAACTTTTCTTGTGTTTCCCCTGCGTGGGGAGATATATCTGATAAAAAAATTGCTATGAGCAATGTCTGAGATTTTGCTGCCTATGTTTTCTTCCAGGATTTTTATGATTTAGGGTCTAACATTTAAGTCTTTGATCCATTTTGAATTATTCATTTTCCATTATTCTTGTGTGTGGTTTAAGAAGGTGGTCTAGTTTCATTTTTCTGCACGTATCTGTCCAATTTTCCCAACACCATTTATTAAATAAACAATCTTTATCCCTTTGTATGTGTTTGATTCCTTGGTCAAATACTAATTGACTATAAAGGTGTGGGTTCATTCCTGGGCTCTCTATTCTGTTCCATTGATCTATTTGTCTGTTTTTATGCCAGTACCATGCTGTTTTGATTACTATGGCCTTGTAATATAGTTTCATATTAGGTAGCATGAATCCTCCAACTTTGTTCTTCTTTCTCAGGATCACTGTTGCTATACAGGGTCTTTTGTGGTTCCACATAAATTTTTGAAATATTTGTTCTAGTTCTGCAATATACATCATTGGAATCTTCATAGGAATTGCATTGAATCTATAGATTACTTTGGGCAGTATGGACATTTCAATGATGTTAATTCTTCCTATCCATGAACACAGATTGTGCTTCCACTTATTTACAGCTTCTTCAATTTCTTTCTTCAGTGTCTTATAATTTTCTGAGTACAGGTCTTTTACATCCTTGGTTATGTTTATTCCTAGGTATTTTATTCTTTTTGTAGCAATTGTGAATGATACTGTTCTTAAGTTCCCTTTCTGTTAGTTTGTTATTAGCATATAAAAATGCAACTGATTTCTGGATATTAATTTTGTATCCTGCTACTTTGCTGAGTTCATTTATCAGTACTAGAAGTTTCCTGGTGGAACCTTTGGGGTTCTCTCTGTACGGTATCATGTCATCTGCAAAGACAGTTTAAATGGTGCTGGATTTTATCGGATGATTTTCTGCATCTATTGATGTGATCATGTGGTTTTTAACCTTCATTTTCTGTATGTAGTGAATCACATTAATGGTTTGTGAATGTTGTACCAATCTTGCATTGCTGGTATAAATCCCACTTGATCATTGTGTATGATCTTTTTGATGCATTGCTCTATTAGGTTTGCTAATATCTTACTGAGGATTTTAGCATCTATATTCATCAAGGATATTGGCCTATAATTTTCTCTTTTTGTACTGTCTTTATCTGGTTAGAATTAGGATACTGCTGGCCTCATAAAATGAGTTTGGGAGCACTCCCTTCTCTTGAATTTTATAAATTAGTTTGAGAAAGAGGGGTGTTAGTTCTTCCCAAAATGTTTGGTAAATTTCACCTGTGAATCCATCTGGTCCAGGGCTTCTGTTTGTTAGGAGTTTTTCAATTACTGCCTCAATTTCATTAGGTATAACCTGTCTATTCAGATACTCTGATTCTTCCTGATTCAGTTTTGGAAGGTATTATGTTTCTAGGAATTTATTCATTTCATCCAGGTTGTAAAGTGTGTTGGCTTGTAGTGGTTCATAATATCTTTAAATTATATTTTATTGGTTATGTTATTACAGTTGTCCCAGTTATCCCCCCTTTGTCCCCCTCCACCCAGCAACCTAACTCCCTCAGGTATCCCCACACCATTGTTCATATCCATGGGTCATGCTTTTAAGTTCTTTGTTTGCTCCATTTCCTATACTGTACTTTACATCCCCCTGTCTACTCTGAAACTAACAGTTTGTACTTCTTAATGTCCTTACCTCTTTACCCATTCCCCACACACACCTCCCATCTGGCAACCATCAATACACTCCCCATATCCATGATTCTGTCTCTGTGCTTCTTGTTTTCTTAGTTTGTTTTTTAGATTCAGTTATTGGTAGATGTGTATTTATTGCTATTTTATTGTTCATAGTTTTTATCTTCTTCATTTTCTTAATAAGTCCCTTGAACATTTCATATAATAATGGTTTGATGATAATGAACTTTAGTTTTTTTCTGGTCTGAGAAGCTCTTTATCTGCCCTTTGATTCTAAATAACATCTTGGCTGGGTAGAGCAATTTTGGCTGTAGGTCCTTGCTTCTCATGACTTTGAATATTTCTTGCCAATCCCTTCTAGTCTGCAAAATTTCTTTTGAGATCAGCTGACAGTCTTACGGGAATTCCCTTGTTGGTAACTAACTACTCTTCCTGTCGTTAAGATTCTCTCTTTATCTTTAACCTTTCACATTTTAATTATGATGTGTCTTGGAGTGGGCCTCTTTGCATCCATCTTGTTTGGGACTCTCTGTGCTTCCTGGACTTGCATGTCTATTTCCTTTACCAAATTAGGGAAGTTTTCTTTCATTATTTTTTCAAATATATTTCCAATTTCTTGCTCTCTCTCTTCTTCTTTGGCACCCCTATAATGCAAATGTTACAATACTTCAAGTTATCCCAGAGGTTGCTTACACTATCCTCACTTTTTGGGGATTCGTTTTCCTTCTTGTTGTTCTGATTGGCTGCTTTTTGCTTCCTTACATTGCAAATCATTGATTTGATTTTCAGCTTCATTCACTCTATTGTTATTTCCCTGTAAATTGTTTTTTATCTCAATTAATGTATCCTTTGTTTCTGAGTAGATATTTTTTATGCTGTTGAGGTTGTCACTAAGTTCCTTGAGCATCCTTATAACCAGATTTTTGAACTCTGCATCTGATAGATTGCTTATCTTCATTTTGTTTAGTTCTTTTTCTGGAGTTTCTATCTGTTCTTTGATGTGGGCTTTATTTCTTTGTCTCCTCATCTTGGCAGACTCCTTGTGTTTGTTTCTCTGTATTAGGTAGAGCTGCTATGACTCCCTGTTTTGGTAGTGTGGCCTAATGTAGTAGATGTCCTGTAGGGTCCAGTGCACAGCCTCCCCTATCACCCAAGCTGGGTACTCCAGGTGTGCACTTTGTATGGGCTGAGTATACCCTCCTTGTGTAGTTGAGACTTGATTGCTTTTAGCAGATCAATGGGATAAATATATGCAGACCAGTCAGCTGCAAGAGCTGGCTGTGACCACTGACCATCAACCTCTGCCCTCTGTGGAGGATCAGCTGTGCAGGGGCAGGGTGTTGGTGCTCTGAAGTGGTTCAGCTGTACATTGGTTGTGCAGGCTATGGGGTTTCCTGGGTGGTGCATGTCAAGGTCAGCCCCCACTTGTGTTTTTCCTAGGGACACCCTACCTAAGCTGTAAGGCAACCTGAGATGCCCGCTACTTATGCTAGGCTTGGAGATTCCCAGGCAACACCAAGCTATGAATCCAAGCTGGCTGCTGCTAGTGCAGGACCTGGGGCCACTTAGCAAGAGGTATGGGGAGTGGGGACTCCCTGAGGCCAGCTGTTGCTTGTTTGAGGGGACTTAGGAAGTTGTGAAGCTTGAGCCAAGACAAGCCATGCATATGGAAAAGTCTCATTTAATTGCTTGGGCGGGCCAGTAAGTCGGGTGGGAAAGACTCTCAGGGGATCTCCAGGGTGAGGTAAACAGTGTTCGCCAGGTTGATGGAGTCTCTGTCAGCTTTGTGGCTTTTTTGGGGAGAGGGTTCAGAAAAGGGACGATGGCTTCTGCCTTTTTGTCTGGGACGAAGCTGTCTCCCCAGCTCCTGCCTTGATGCCAAACACTTCCATTGCCTCCTCTATGCCACTGGTGCCTTTCAAGCTTCTACCCTGGTGTTGGAGCTCAGAGGGAGTGAGTCTGAGTAAGTCCGTGTGTGGGTTCTTTAGAGGAACTGCTTGCAACTCCAGGAGTTTCTTCATTTACCCAGTCCCTGTTGGTTTTTACAGCCAGAAATTATGCGGACTTATCTTCATGGCACTGGAACCCTGGCTGGGGGGGCCTGGTATGGGGCTGGGACTCCTCACTCCTGAGATATCCCTCCTGAATTTTTAGCCACTGTATGTGGATGTGAAACCAGCCTGTTCTGCATCTTCACCCCTCCTATGAGTCTGGATGGATGTGGTTTCTTTAAGTCTGTAGTTGTCAGACTTCCATTCAACTCAATTTCTGATGGTTCTAAGTGATGTTTGTTCTATAATTTAGTTGTAATTTTGATGTGGTTGTGCAAGGAGGCAAGCCATGTTTACCTATGCTGCCATCTTGACTGGAAATTCATTGATTTTTCATTTTGCAAATAAAGAAACTGAGGAAAGGTTAGATGGCATACCTGTGTTCACAAAGCTAATACATGTTGATGCCAGAATTCAAAGCATGGGTTTCCATACTGAACAGACTCTGACAAATTTGCTGATCCAAGTAGCTACCCTGCCCATGTGTAGCAATCACAGCTTCCTCTGTAAGTCCTTGGCAAAGCTCGTTTTCTTTCATTAATTCCTGAATCTTGTCTTTGCCTTAAATTTTTTTAAGTCTATATGATCTTAGTCTGTGTTTTGAAGATAACTTTTTATTGGAAGAATTACTTTTGTTTCTTATAAACCAAACTCTGTTATGGAGGCCAAAGCAGGAGTAGTGGAAAAGGGAGAAGCAGGGTGTCCTTATATCTTGATTCATTATTTTGACTGGTTCCTTTGCCATTGTTAGTGGAGGTAGAAGTCCTTCATTCTAGTAATTGTTCCTACAAGAATGATGGGACCAATAATGGAGATAGAGATGTTGGGAGGAAGGAGAAGCCAGTTGGTGTGGAAAAGGAGAGTTAGTGGGAGGACCCTTACTTATGTGATGAATTTTGTTTCGGTATGTTCTATTTGAAGAAATGGTGACTCGCAGAGTTGGAAATATTTAGCACATAGTTAGAAAAAGTGAGTTTGAAACTTGGAAGAGATGGTGATAAATATCTGGGCATGGAGATGGTTGTGCTAAAGTCATGGAAGAAAACAACATGCATTTACAGAGAATGAAGAAGGTTCAAGGATTGAGTCTTGGGAAATGCCAATTTCTGATGTCAGGATGAAGAGTAGGATCCACCAAAGGAGGCATAGAGGTACAAGCAGAGCCAGAACAATGCCATGGTATGGACCCCAGGGATGGCCAGTAGTTCCAAGAAATTGTAACTAATCAACAGGGACCGTTACTACAAGGGTCAAGATGGAGAATTTGGACCAAAATGAAAACATGGTGCTTAGAATGTCTCTCTTACCCTTTGAGCCCGGTGATTAGAATGTTAAGATAGAAACTAAGGAGAGGATGATATGGAAAATGTGAAGTGATGTGTAAGTCATACAATTTAGTAAATCAATCCTTTGCTTTTGTGAATGGTATTCTAGAACTACCCCAAAGTCTGGACTTCACCAATCCTCAAAGCTCCTCAACACACTGTTTTAATATATAAGTGTTTAGTGAAAAATATTTAAGATTAACCTCAGTTTTAACTTCACAGATTTGTTTGTTGCTATTGGTTTTAACAACTAGTAAGTAATCCCATAAGGAGCCAATACTCTACGTAGCTACTAAAGAATTCCCACAAATGTATTGTTTGTTTTTAAAGAATTAGAACATAGCAATTCACTTAACATCATGACTTTATAGAAGACAAAAGACAAAAATAATTGTATTTGATGATTAAGAAGACATTCCAGGATCTTTCTGTACCTCTGGGCCATTACCCTGAATTCCATTACAAAGAAGGCAGAAAAAAATAAATACTACACAAGGAGCCAGGGGATCTGGGCTCTAGTCCCAGCTTTCATCAATTCAATTCATTTCAGAGAGCCTCAGTTTCCTTATCTTAGAGCAGGAAGATGGACTTTATTGATGATTCCCAAACCAGCGCTAGTCTCTGATGATATTTTTGTTTTCTTTGTGGCAAAGAAAGGAGGAAAAGAGAGAGAAGGCAAGAGTGAGAAAAAGATATTAGAGAGTTGTTCATAAAGTTAGACTTACTTATTTTTAATTCTAAGATTTGTCCTTTTTACCGTTGTACTAAAGTGTTCTTTCTTCTATAAAACGATTGTCATAATTATTAGCAGTTAGATTTTTTTGTGCTCAAATAACAACATAAATAGCTGAAAACATAATGGGACTGCTGAAAATTTTCTCAGATTTTTACTGGGCTATTGACCCCACAGGACTAGAACAATGATTTTCTCCTCAGTTCCAGATTGAATGCGGTGAGTAGAGTTTAAAATCTCTGACTGTTGTTTCGATCTTGGATAGGAGCAACAGGAGTCACCAAGCAGCCCTGCCTGCCTCCCGAACTCTTGTTAGAGCCTGGAAGTGTCCTGTCATTCTTGTCAGTGACAGTGACACATGGGGAAGGAATTTGAAAAGCAGAGCTTTAATTCCAGACACCAGAGGTCTGAATGCCAACAGAAAGATGGGAGTCCTTGTAAAGACAAAAAAAAACACATTCATTTTGTTAAATTCTTTGAATCATTTTATTTTACTTTTTAAATTTTTAATTGAATTTATTGAGGTGACATTGGTTAATAAAGTTACATAGGTTTCACGTGTACAATTCTATAATAGATTGTCTGTATATTGTATTGTGTGTTCATAACTCTAAGTCTCCTTCTGTTACCTTTTATCTCTCCTTAACTCTCTTCTACTCCACCCATCCCTCTGGTAATCACCACCCTGTTGTCTGGGCCTATGAGTATTTTTTTTTCTTTGCTTAATCCCTTCACCCTTTTTACCCACCAACCCCCTTCTGCTCTGACATCTGCCATTCTGTTCTCTGTATCTATGAGTCTGTTTCTATTTGTTTGTTAGTTTGTTTTCTTCATTAGATTTCACACATCAGTGAAATCGTATGGTACCTGACTTTCTCTGACTGGCTTATTTCACTTAACATAATAATCTCTAGGCCCATCCCTGCTGTCACAAAGAGTAAGATTTCCTTCTTTTTTTTTTTTTTTTTTTTTTTTTTTTTTTTTTTTTTTTTTTTTTTTTTTTTTTTTTTTTTTTTTTTTTTTTTTTTTTTTTTTTTTTTTTTTTTTTTTTTTTTTTTTTTTTTTTTTTTTTTTTTTTTTTTTTTTTTACAGCTGAGTAGTATTTCATAGTGCAAATGTACCACAGCTGTTTTTACCCACTCATCTACTGATGGACATGTGGGCTACTTCCAAATCTTGGCTATTGTAAGTAATGCTGCAATGAACATAGGGTTGTGGGGGAGCTTTGTCCAGCAGAGCTCCCCTGAGCAGCCATGGATGTGAATAAGTCTACAAAGACATGATCTGCTTGGGGAAGAAGGATGGCCAATCTCTCAGAGGAGTAGAGCCTTAAGCCTATTCTTCAATGGGCTTTTATTAGGTTTAATTTGCATAGGGATACAGGGCGTAAAGCTTATCAATCATTGTCAGGCAATAACAATCAAGGAATAGATAACATTCAAAGAACTATGAGGGCTTATTCTGAGTCAGGGTCAGATAGATAGAGTGACACCAAAGAGCCATAAAACTTTGGGAAACAAACTCATTTTATGCTTGGACCCTTATCATTTAAATTGAGGGTATTCTTAGCAAAGCAGGTTTCACAGGATTGTATGCATTCTTTCTTAGGCCTGATCAACCCCGGAAACCACCCTTTCCAGCACAGGGCCACACCCCCCTCCTGCATTATTTCAGGCTTAAAATCAGGTAGGGGATGTGGGCAGCCAAGAGATTAGGAGACTTTTTACAGATAGGATAAGAACTCAGGCTATGACACAGCTGAGGTGTGAGGGTCCATCACCCCTTTTTCTATAGTCCCCTAAGTCCTTCCCTGATGGCCCATTTATGACTGTGTCTGTCTTAGGTTGTCCCTCCCTTTCGGAATCTTACCCATCATTGGCTAACCAGTCCTCTGCCCAGGGCTAAGCAGCGTGAAGTAAAGAAGGCAGAGGCTGCACCCCTGCTAGGAAGATAAGTTTTGTCTCCTTAAGCCTTAGCCGTGGGAAGGTACGACTTCTGAAACCAGTCAGGGCAGTTCCCAACATAGGGGTACATATATTCTTTTGAATTAGTGTTTCAGGGTTTTTTGGATATACATATTCCCAGAAGGGGAATCACTGGGTTGTAAGGAAGTTCTATTTTTAATTTGTTGAGAGAACTTCATACTGCTTTCCACAGCAGCTTCATTAATCTGCATTTCCACCAACAGTGTATTAGGGTTCTTTTTTCTGCACTTCACCAGCTCTGTTGTTTGTTGATTTATTGATGATAGCCATTCTGACAGGTGTGAGGTGACATCTCATTGTGGTTAATTTGCATTTCTCTGATGATTAGTGATGTTAGGCATCTTTTCATATGTCTAGTGGCCATCTGTATGTCCTCCTTGGAGAAGTATCTATTCATACCTTTGAGAATTTTTTATTTGGATTGTTTGTTTTTTTGGTGTTGAGTGGTATAAGTTCTTTATGAATTTTGGATATTAATCCTTTATCATGTATATTGGTAAATATGTTCTCTTTCAGTGGGTTGTCTTCATTTTGTTGATGGTTTCCTCTGCTGTGCAAAAGCTTTTTAGGTTGAAATAGTCCCATTTGTTTAGTTTTTCTTTTGTTTCCCTTGCCCAGAGAAATATATCAGAAAAAAGTATTGCAATGAGAAATGTCTGAGGTTGTAGTGCCTATGTTTTCTTCTGGGATTATGGCTTTCAGCCTCACATTTAAGTCTTTAACCCATTTTGAGTTTATTCTTGTGCATGGTGTAAAATGGTGGCCTAGCTTAATTTTTTTTTTTGTTGCATGCATCTGTTCAATTATCCCAAGCCATTTATTAAATAAATTATCTTTACTCCATTGTATGTTCTTGCCTTCTTTGTCAAATATCAATTGACCATAAAAGTATGAGTTTATTTCTTGGTTCTCTATTCTGTTCCATTGATCTATGTGTCTGTTTTTGTGCCAGTACCATGCTGTTTTGATCACTATGGCCTCATAGTATAGTTTGATATCAGGTAGCATGATTCCTCTAACCTTGTTCTTCTTTTGTAGTCCCATATAAATTTTTGAAATATTTGTTATAGTTTATGAAATATGCCATTGGTATCTTGATAGGAATTGCATTGAATCTATAGATCTCCTAGGTGTTTTATTTTTTTGATGCAATTGTAAATGGGATTGTACCAACTGACACCAAAGAAATTCAAAGGATTATAAGAAAATATTACAGACTACTATTTGCCAACAAATTGGACTATCTGAACAAAATGGATAAACATAATTGTCCCATATTAAATCAAGAAGAATCAAAGAATCTGGATAGACAGGTTACAACTAGTGAAATTGAAGCAGTAATCAAAAAATTCCCAAAAAACAAAAGTCCTGGACCAGACGGCCTCATAGTTAAATTTTACCAAACATTTAAAGAAGAACTAACACCTATCCTTCTCAAAGTATTCCAAAAAAATCCAAGAAAGGGAAGACTCCCAAGTTTATTTTACAAGGCCAGCACTATCCTAATTCCAAAACCAGATAAGGATACTACAAAGAAAGAATATTGTAGAACAATATCCCTGATGAACATGGATGCTAACTCCTCAGCGAAATATTAGCAAACTGGATCCAGCAATACATTGGAAAGATCATACAACATTATCAAGCAGCATTTTTTTCCAGGGACAAGAGTCTAGTACTATAGCGCAAACCAATAAATGTGAAACACCACACAAGCAAAATGAAGGATTAAAACCACATGGTCATATCAATAGATGTAGAAAAGGCATTAGATAAAATCCAGCACCCATCTATGAATAAAACTCTTGGCAAAGTCGGAATAGAGGAAACATACCCCAAAGTAATAAAGGCCATGTATCAGAAGCACATAGCCAACAGCATACTCAATGGGCAAAAACTAAGAGCATTTCCCTTAAGATCGGGAATGAGACAGGGATGCCCACTGTCATCACTCATATTCGGCACAGGACTGGAAGTCGTAGCTACAGCATCAGACGAGAAGAAACAAAAGATATCCAAATTGGAAAGGAAGAAATAGAACTGTCACTATTTGCAGATGACATGATATTATATAGAGAGAGCCATAAAGATTCCACCCCAAAACTGCTAGAACTGATAAATGAATTCAGCAAAGTAGCAGGATACAAAACAAATATCCAGGAATTGGTTGCACTTTTATAGACCAATAATGATCCAGTCTTTGAATAATTTTAAAGGAAATTTCACTAGCTCGAAGATACTGGGAATAGGATCTGCCTAGAACAGACTATAGAAACACACTCAACCGACTGCCTGTATTAAACAGTTACAGTGCCTGTAGCATTTATGAGAGAAATAAAACAAATACCACTGGAAAACAACAAGAAAGTTTTTTCTGCATCTGTCTCCTCTCGAATGAAGAAAGGAATTACAGCCAAGGCTCTTTGGTATGGCTTTCAATTCTTTGGACCAAAGGCACACGTCAACATAGTAGCTTTACCTCAGAGCCAGAATACATTTATTTACCTATATTTTTACTTACTGAAATGTGCGTCTTACCCTGGAACCTGAGAGAAATAACACAAAACTCCATTTGTCTCCTTCCTGCTGGGTACCCCTCCCATCTCAGCAAGAACTATTAGAATTGTAGCAGGTCAGAGCCAATTGTTGCTGGCAGCAGCTCCAATAAATCTGTGCCACCCAAGTGCGGGAAGAATTAAAACGCAGAAATTAGAAATCAAAGGCATTGAGTTTAGTGTGAGACTTATCTGATTAAGTGAATTTCATAAACTGCTAGATCTCAATTTCATAAAGCCTTAGGGAAAAGCTGAGGCGGGCAGTGATGACAGCCGCCTTCCGGAAGAAGCCACGGATTTCAAAAAGCCGTAGCAACAGGATACATTTTTCATTGCAGATGCGGGCACAATACACAGCGCAGACCAAACTCCCTGGGAAACAGGCGTGGAAAGTAGCACTGGAGTTGACTGTCAGCTTACCGCACATGAGATCTGCCTGGAATGTTTTGGTTATTGGGGCAGTAAATTGTTTCCTGAAATCAAAGACAGTGTGTGTGTGTGTGTGTGTGTGTGTGTGTGTGTGTGTAAGTAAAGGCCTCGTGAAAAGTCATGGTAATGGAACTTCACGAGAAGCAGGAACAAACAGACCTGAAGGGCAGGCACTAGAAACCAATACAATGGAGGAGGAAGAGGGGCGGATTTGCAAGAGAAATCTCACCGTCTGGTACTGGGCACTCTCACAAGACACTCTGCGAAGCCTTTTCCAACTCTTAGGTCATTTGCCATTATCTTGAGAAGTAGGTATTTTCACCCCCTGACCCCGTGTTCCAGAAGATGAAATGGGCTCTGAGAGTTTAAATCGCTTGTTCAGGGTGGTATAATCTTTCAATTATAGCCATACCCGGCACTCGAATCCTCATCTGTCTCAAGGCAAAGTTTATGCGACACAGTAGCCACAGTACAAGCTTGAGGTCAAACAGGGATTGACTGGAGGCAAGTACAAATGAGCTTTATCTATCGCTTTAACAAGCTGTTCCAGCCGGAGTTGTCCTGAAGCTACACCAGCTCAGAGGACGGCACCCAGGGGAAGATCCGCCCCCAGGCTTCCGCAGGTGAGCCCAGTTTGCCTCCATCTCCGCGAAGACTCCCGTTCCAAAACCCTCTGGGACAGCATCTCCTTTTTCAGTGGTTTAGTTTCAGGGCCTTTCACTTTATTATGTAATCTTCCAACTTTAAGGTATCAGGAAAAAAAAAGATGTCCGTTTGTTCAGCTACAAGAGATCGTTAACTGTGGATCCTTGCCTGAATTAAATAGTTGTAATGTCTATGGCTTTTATGAGAGAAATAAGCCAAATACCATCAAAACACAACAACAAAAAATATTTTTCTGCATCTATCCTCTCCTTAATGCAGAAAGGAATTAAAGCCCAGGCTCTTTAGTATGACTTTCAATTCTTTGGACCAAAGGTACACATCAACATAGCTTACTGCAAACATTTCGGAAACTAATGCTAAACATTTCTTAACATCAGCAAAAAAAGACTTCTGTGAGTGCGTACGCCACCCTTCCCTTTGGCACCAAATCAAAGGCAAGATGTCCTTTTAGAAATAATTTCTGTGCATGGGCTTAACAGGTGACAATGCCTCCCTGCCCTACCACCAGTGAAAGAACTTCACAATTTAAACACTTGAAGAAAAAGCACAGAAAGCTGGTGTTTTCTCTTTGCTAATGGACAGAATAAATCAGTCTTCAGCAAACATATGGATGGCACTTATGTGCAAGGTGATGCGTCAGACAAGATGAAAACTTGCAGTCAGCCCTCTCGTCTTCGCGTTCTCCCATCATTGCCTTTTGCACTGACCCCAGGCAGACCTTGCCTCAAGGCAGGCCGGCACCCTGAGCAAACTGACTGGAGAAATCTAGATGCAGCAAGTGAGGTCATGACTCCCATAGTTGGGAGGTGAGGCTGGAATGGGTACTGATGGCGGATTCAGTGCTGCATAGAGTTTAACATAACCCCACTACCCCAATCAAGGCTGTCTTTATCAGCTGTGGCCTCTGAGCTTCTGTGTAGCTCTTAGTTGATCAGCGGACGTGGGCCTGCCTTCCCTGTGGTGAAGCCAACGAAGATTCAAGAGGCTCTTGGGGGGAAGGAAGGGGCCAGTGACTTTGGCCACCAGGTAGAGTGAAGCTAACATGCCCTCCAGGAACTGAATCCACAACCCTGGCCGCACTGATAATCGAGTATAGCTAATGAGATACTGAATTATAAGACTACAGGCATTTTCCATCTGTATTTTAAAGCAGTATCAGTGTTGCTGGTAAAATGCGTGTCAGAAGCCCTTAAGTGTGAGAAGTTCCTCAGGACCAATATTTCGCTTGAGAATCTGTCAGAGGCGGAAGAAAACAACTACATTTTTTTCAATAATCAGGCTTCAGGTTTTGTCAGGCCTTTAACAATTATGTATGGAAAAGGTACAGCAGTGCTGAAAAGATAAAAATGAAAAAACTCTAATTTGGCCCCATAAGCCTAGGACCGCCTGCCGTTCTGTGTGTTCTCTGCGCTTTCCTGCTGCTGCTGGTAGACGCGCAGCAGCGCCCCAACATTCAGCGCTGGCCTCAAACGAGTCAGGCATCCCAAAGCTCCTTCATGACTCGGTGGGCACCTCACTAGACGTGGCTGGTGGCTTTCTCCAGGGGTTTAAAACCTGGGAGGCTTGTTTTTTTCTGATGAGATTACAGTAGCTCTCATGTCCTCTAAGGCCTAAGGTCCAAGTCTCCTGGCTCTCTCTAGAGAGTAATTGGTTTGGGGAGACACTCAGTTTTGAATCTGACATTTTTCACTGCTGTCCTAGAAGCAAGAATTTTTTTTTTTTTTTTTTTGCAGTGAAAAGTATTAGACTTGGAGTTGGGCAATCCAGGTCTGAATGCCAGCCGTGACACTTACCAGAGACATGAAATCGTAGCTCATTCTCTCCTAGACTCGATGGGAGGAGTAATAACAAAACCTATACCAGAGCCCAATGTCTCCAATAAATCTCTCTCTCTACCTGTGTACCTACCTACCTACCTATCTTACCTTAGCTTCCTTTCTTTCTACTTTTTCTTTCAGCTACTCCAGAGGATAAGGACTTTGGCTCTCACCTTCAATGCTATATCTACAGACGCAAATAAGTTACACCCTAAGGGGGTGAAGTAATCGAGCATCATTATTGGTGAATTTTGGGGGAAAGCTTATAAAACAGGAGAGGGGTTCACATAGAGGTAAAGGTGCTACTTTCCCCAAACTGGAGGCTAAAACTTCAGGCTAAGAAACTATAGGCTGAGCACCGGGATAAGTTGTAGACTGAGGAAAGAAACAGCTCACGTTTGAGTACACCGAAGGAATGCATCAGAATCCAAGCGGGTGCACTAATCCCGTCACAGACGTCCTTTCCCCCTTCCTTTTGTGGTGGGGTTGTTTGACTGATAAAGCTGGTGGTGTCTTACCTTAAGTATCTGGATTTAAGTAAAGTATGTAAAAAAAAAAAAGGTATTTGTAGTCTCCTCGTGAACAACAAGAAATTTGGACTGCAAAGTGATATCTTTAGGTAGGCTATTTACCTATTAAATAATCAAAAACAAAAGTCTGAAAGTTGACCCAAGAAGGTGTGCCAAAAGTGTATCACACCATAGTTTAGTTATGATTAGCATTTTGGATAGGATAATATAGATTCAAAAAAATCTTAAAGGACCATGTGCAAACAAAACTAAGAAATTATAATAGGAAGAAGTGTTTTTAAAAGCTTGCACTTAAGTACTTAAATATGACCCAAGTGAGGAAAACTTGACTTTAGTGGTTCATGTGGGAGAGAAAAAAAACCAACCCTGGAAATTCTAGCTAAATGCAAAGGTGTCATTGGTGCCGCCCCAAAGCCGATCTAACCCTAGGCTGCCCGTACAGTCTGTGAAGCGAGGCGGAGAGCGCTACAGTGTGGGGAAGAGGATCAACCGGAATGTGTCTAAGGCCGTGGAAGAGGGTGTAGGTGCTGAAAACCGTGCTGCAGGGCGTGGTGCGGGCAAGAGGAATCTTCAGCCAGGAGAAGGGAAGAGTAGGAAGGCGCGTCACAGCAGTGAGCGTGACAGGTGCTCTCCATGTGCAGGGTGCGCAGGGCCGCAGTGTGCGGAGAAGGTTTGACTTACTCTAGGCAGGCTTCAGAAGAGAAACAAGGGCACACTCTAGAAGGAAGCATGTGGGTAAAATATAAGAAAAAAAATTGTTTTTCTTCACATTTCTGATGTCCATAGAAAATGTGGAACTAGAGCTCAGGGAAGAGGTCTCAAGGCAGAACAGAGGCTGGGTTATAGCGGAGAGGGGGTTGCGGGGCAGAGACTGGCCTTCCACAAGGAAACTGTGAAATCGTGAAATCGTGAAATCGGTTGGGGTTTCCAGTGTCCTTTGCTACCATCAGCCCGGAATTGTCACCCACACATCTTCTGGGCTTCTCTTCACCCAAGGTCTCCATCTCTTCCCAAGGCTCCTTCTCTTGAACGCCTCTGTGGCTCCGGAGCTTCCTGGCCAGCAGACAGAAGGGGGCACCCTGTACTCTCAGCTTTAGCAAGGACCAATCCGACAGCCTTCAAACCCAGGAACACGACCTAAGGATGGGCGGGGTGTCAGCAGCCCAAGGACATGGACAGGGTCTCACTGTGTATACTCCCCTTTATCCCTTTTAGTGTCCGCAGAGCTGAACTGTAGAGTAAGTTTAGATGAGGGGTAGACGGAGAGAGAAGAATCTGATGCCACCTGACCTCCGCCGAACTGCAGGTGGAATGGGGAGCCCCAGAAAGGAAACCTCCTAAGGTACAGAGAAAAGTTACTCTGTCCAGCAACAATGGACAACCAAGGGGTTTGGTGAAATGTGCTGATTGGATATTGAAGGGGAAGGGGCTCCTTTAAGGTGCAGAGAGGGCTGGCTATCTAGGGAGTCGCAAACTTTGTTACGAATGGATGCCACCCTCACTGTACCCTTTTCTCCTTGCCCCTCAGCAAACCACAGGCACACCCCTCTCCGCCTTCCAAGGCACTCGGGTTAGAACAAGGCATTCGAGTGCAACGCACACGCCCACGAGGGCAAAGTGGGCAAAGCGAGAGGGTTGGTACCTAGTCGTGGTGCACCGGAGCTAAGCAACTAGCCTTTGTTTGTGGATAAGGCGCAGGGTAGGGGGCACCCTCTCGTCACCATGGGCTGCGCGCCTTCGCTGAGTGCGCAGCAGGGTGAGGTGCGGTGCGGTGCAGTGAGGGGAGGTCCCTCGGCCCGCGTCCGGTTCCCCACGCGGCCCCGCCCGCACCACGCGCCGCGCTGCGCTCGCTGCCCGGCCGCGGCTGCCGCGCTCTTGGCTGGGGCGAGAGGTGAGAGGGGTAGGCGGGCTGCTTGGTTGGCGTTGGCGCTCTGCAGTGCAGTGGAGTGTAAGCCCAGCTCCCTATATGGTCTGGGATTAGCTCGGCGCTGCTGAGCTGAGCCAGGAGCCGGAGGAGGAGGAGGAGGAGGAGGAGGAGGGAGAGGAGGAGGAGGAGAGAAGAGCGCAGCAGCAGCCAGCGCACGCCGAGAGGCTACCGAGGAAAGCAGAGGCGCGGGAGGCTGGGGCAGCACCGACGCCTCGGGAGCCATGGCCGAAGGGGGAGAAGGCGGCGAGGACGAGATCCAGTTCCTGCGGACTGTGAGTCTCCGCGGCGGGGCCAGGCGGCGGGCAGGTGGGGAGGAGCGCGGAGCTGGGTGAGGAGAGGCTGCGCCGCGCCGCTGCCCGGTGCCCTGCGCGTTCTCCGAACCCATGGGCTGCAGAGGTGGACCAGCCAGCCACCCGCGGGGTCGGCAGGGGCTGTGTGGGAAGGGGTTCCACCTGACTGTCCCTTTTTCCCCTACCGCCATCCCCATCCCAGACTTCCACCTCTGCCTCTCTCCTGGCAACTTGCTACTTGATCTGAAACCTTGGATGCCCAAACTTCCAGTCAGGGCTCTCTCGTGTTTGCCCTGACCCAGAGGATCAGAAGTGCAAGATCTCGCCCCAGAGTCGGCCTGCTTCGTCACCCCCCAACACTGCACCCCAACCCCCTGCCTTGGAGGCTCCCGGCGCACTTGGGGAACCGCTAGAGGAACCTGCGGGGCAGGGGCAAGCCTGGGGAGCTGAGCTGGAGAAGCGGGAGCAGGTGCTCAGTTCCAGTCGCGCGGAAGGAAATTCACCCAGCGCTGCCCCTCGGCACGTTAAGCCCCAAGTCCCCAACTCCTCCTAAACGGTGCTTGACTGCCTGAGTTTAAGAGCCGTGGCTTCTGCTGCTGGCTCCTTCAAGCCCTGCAGGACAGGGAAACCCCGGTCTGTGGCTCCGCGTCACTCAGGTCCCCTCCCTGGCACCCGAGGGCGCTGCTCTGCCCCAGATTTTAGGGGAAGTGGCAGTGGTGGGGAGCAGTGGTATCTGTTGTAGCCACATCAACCTTGCCCTTTGAGTTAATGAAAAGCCTTTGGCGGTGGGCGATAACCAGGATGAGTAGGGGGCAGTGGGGTGCACCTCAGCTCTGATTTCAACCAGGTGACCTTGGAGCAAATCGCATAATCCGCCCTCCTTAGTCTCGATTTCTTCATGTGTAAAATGGAGAAAATAAAGCCAGCGTTTCAGGATGATAAGGATTAAATGAGATAGTAAATGTCATAACGTTTTGTAAACTGTAAATTGCTCTATAAGTGTTAGATCCTTTTATAGGCGCGGTCTAGCTCTCAGAAATTAGAATGAAATCCTTTCTCTTTCTCTCCCTCTCTTCTTTTTACGTACCCTTCTGACCAGGTCTCTGAAGATCATAACTTAGCTCTTGTCCATCTTTTGGGCCATTCCTTCTTTTTCTTGAAGTGCTTCCTTGCAATTCCTCTCCGTTTCTCTTCCAAACATGAGTCCTCTGTCAGGGCTGGGACTTGGGTCTCCTTTGGGAGATACAGTAGGGACCCATCACCCTTCTGATGTTACAGAATTAGCTACCCGATCGGCAGACCCAGGCCTGTCCCCAGTCCCCGTCTCTCGCAGTGCACACAAGACGGTGTGCAGCCCTTTCGTGGTAAAGCCGCGCTCCCGGCAAAGCCCCATGGAATTCCGAGGCTTTCCTTTAACAGGCAGCTCAGGTACTCCCTACCCTATGCCCTCCTCAATCATCCATTTCTTGTGCTTATTATCAGTGATCTTCTAGGCGTTATTGATTGAAAAAAAATCCCTTCTTCTGGGTAGGGTCGGTGTTAAATAGATGGCCGAGAGGGTCAAGGCGAAGTCCTGGTTTTCTTGAGATCCCAGTCCTACATGTTTCTCTTGGCCCCTGTGGCCACCTCCCTGACGTTTCTTCTCCATGGGGCTTTGTAGCTGGCTTTAAGATACCTGTCACCAAGGCTTCCTGTACAGCAGTGGTTCTCAATTTTTTTTGTGTCCTGGGTATCCTGCTCCAGAGATCAGAGTGGGTGGGTTCCTCTTAAAGCCCATCCATGGCCCCCTGTGGGGTTCAAGGACCAAAGTTAGAACCCCTGTTACAGATGGACTGCACAACGGTTATGGCGTCCAGGGAAAGCTGGGGGTAACTGTGGGGTGAGTGACTCCGAGCATGACATTTCTGATTCTTTTTCTTCTAGTAGCCACCTTAAGTATTTTTAAGATGGGATCCTCTGTAACCCTGGAAAGCAGCTTATCTTCTTCATCTTTGGCTTATTGGAGAGAAATAGGATTATTGCAAGAAAGTAGGTGATGAAACTGAGGCGTGGGAAATCAAGTGGCTTGGCCATGGTTGCCCAACGAGTTACTGATAATCATCATTAATTACAGTGTTAAATCAAATTCCCACTATAGCCTGCCATTGAGCATTATTCCACAGGTTACAGTCATAAAATTACCAAAATGAAAACCGCTGCTTTCTGAATTCCGACACTCGCCTTCAGTATCCATGAACAGAGCCAAATTACCTCGTTGAACCCAATCACCAGAAGTTTTGATCTGCACACAATTTCGTCTTTATCTTGCTGCTTTTAGTGGATTCGGGAATGACAGGGCTGTGCTAGCCGAGGAATTTTCTCACCTCTGGGTGTGCCTGGGTTCGAACCGATATTTCAGTTTGAGTGCCTCCATTTACCCACACCTGGGGGTTTCTTTCTTTCCCAGAACAGTATCTTCTAAAGCATGTCTGGTCACATGTTAGTCACAAAATGCCTCCTCACCTTCTGGACCAGGAGGTGGTTGATGTGGTGATGGACTGGAATCCTATCTTTGCAACTGTGAACTGTACAGGATTGCCATTCCAGAGAGCCAGGCTTTTAAACCTATTTAAAAAAAAAAACAAAAAAAAAAACAGACCATGGAATAGCATCCATGTCAAGGGTCCTCATCAAGTTGGTGGTTACGGGGTGCTGTTTATTATGGTAGTGACAAAACCAAAAGCACCTGGAACTATCGATGACATGAAATGGGCCTGAGCTATTGCAGGAATAACTATAAAGTGCGTGTGGTGAGGCTTTCGACACTTGCTGTGCGGTGGTGTTCATCTTGGCTGCATCTTTTGATACATTCGAAGCCCGCCTTCTCCTGGGCAGCAGGCTCTACACGAGGGGTTTGGAAGGGGAAGCAGATCATTCTCTTAGCTAAATGCTCCTGTGCTCCCAACTTTAAATGGATTCCTCCCTCCAGGGTAAAAGTACACATCTTCTCCTGGTCTTTTGAAATCACAGGCAGTCATTTGAGTCAATGAGCGAGAGTCAGCCAGACAGATGGACCGGAGACTTTTCTTTAAGGCTAGAATTTGCCCTCCCACTGCTGCCGGCAGTGGCACCAACCTGCCTTCCAATTGCTCTTGCTGACGTAGCCAGTGTCACTGACGTGGCTCAGAGGCAGATAAACCTGCCAGCCGCTGATCTGAAAGCAAGAAGTTACAGTGAGAAGAGTGACAATTACTCTATCTCCAGACAGTTGGTGGAGCTGGCGCCGCATCGCGCTTTGAGAGTGCCAGGCAGAAGGTGTTTTCTCCCCCAGCTTTTCCCCTGAGACTATAGTATCCATTTAAAAAGAAAGAAAGAGAAGCCTCCAAACCTCAGCTTCTTGTTTTTAACATACCATGCCTTCTCCTTGCAAACCCCTCTCCACCACAAAGTTAATTGAAACAGAACTCGGAGGGAGGTAGGCATTCATTTCTATTAATTTCCTATTAAAGTTTGGTCATAGATGCCTAATTCAGTCCTCCTGGTAGAACATTGTCCTCCTCCATCTAAATTCACAGCTCTCAAGGGACAAGAGAAGGCCCTTTGGCTGAGAATCAAGACGGCCCTCATGGTCTTGGGTACCTTCCTACAGCCTGCCCAGGACACATTTGAGCTGCAACACTAATGAGAGCTCCTGTCCTTCCAGAGCACGCTGTCCCAGGTTGGGGTGACAGTGAACTTTCACTCGGTGGTTTCACTTCTTCACTCAGCAGAGTCCATTTACATAACAGCTGCGTGATGACAGTGTCGTGCTTCTGGTAGCTGCTCCTCAAGGAGGCAGGGGGAGGAGGTGGATACCAGTGACTTCTTCCCTCGGGGACTGTGGCTCAGGGTGACACTGAGCAGTAAGGGAGGGAGTGCTGGAAGGCAGGCCCCATACACCCAGGGGTATGGTTTTGGAGAGCCGTCCTGGGCTGTCCTGGTGAATTAGGTTTGATGGTTAAAATGAGAACACTCAGTGTTTCCAGGTTCTGAGCCTCCCACTTCCCGCCCTTCTCAGACTCTTCTTTTGCCTTCAGAGAGCTCCTTTTATTAACGAGCTGTAGCTGGGCACCCAATAGCTTCTCCTTTCTAGGGACATTCCCTGGTGGATGGGAGAAGAAAGGTAGATCCTCACAAATTAACTAACCTGTGTCAGGAAGGCTGCATCAGCACTGGGTGTGTGTGAGGGACTGGGGGGTGGAGAGGCTCATACCTATAAGGCACTGATTGCCTATGGCCATTGGTTGTCCTAGGGGATTTTAAGCTGCTGAGCTCCCGGTGAAGGTGAAGGCAGTGATGGTGACTGTGAACTTGGAAATATTTGGAATGTGGAATGTCTTGTAGCTCAGCGTGAGGGGAGGGAGGCCATGAACAGGCCTGCAGTTGAAGTAGGTGGGTCTGATGTCTGTGAATTTCTTTTTTTCAGTGCTAATATGATTGTGAAGTGGAACGAGGACACTTCAGGGAAATACGTTCTTTAAAACAATTCTTTATTCATTTTCCAATATTGATTTAGAGGGGAAAATATTTCCCAGGTTTCTTAGGGTTGATCTGAAGATTAAAAATGTTGAAGAAGAAAGGGTGAGAGGATTTTGTTTGGAAAGCAGAATACTCCGAAGATTGTTTTCAAAGGACTGGTATTTAAATGGGCCTTATTATGCCTGTGTTTATTTGCCTCTTTATTTGCTTGTTTTGTCATCATTCTTTTGTACTTGTTCCTGGGAAGGACATTTTATCTCATAATTTAGTTTTTCCTTTACCTTACTACTTAAAGAGATTTTAGTTTAGAAGCTACTTGTTTCCTCCCTTCTAACTGACTTGGCACCCTCCGGAGTGATTTCTCGTGTAGGCCCCGGAGGGCTCATGTATCCAGAAACCAATACTTTTTAGTTCATTTCCCACAGTTCCACGTCCATACAAATCCTCCTAAATTAGCTCTATCTTTAAGGTACCCAGAATACAAGATTTATCTAGTAGGAGTGGAATGATGTAATTAAAAATTGAACTTAGAGGCAAGAATTCTTATTTCTAGCCTTAGTTCACTGTGACCTTGAACAAATCACTTTCAGAAATGGAGATAGAACCTGCGTTAACAGCCTCGCACAAGTGCGGTGAGAGGCCGTGGTAATTTCAATAATACCCCAAATGAGAGATGAAGGTGTGTTTTGTGGGGTTTTATCTCCGTGCTCCTGCTGCACTAGGAGACAACCCTACTTGTGACGGCATCTCGTGGGAACATGATGTTCTCTGCTACGGATTCTCGCCTCCATCTCAGAGTTGCTAGGTCGTCTCCAGTGTTGTCCAGCCCCAGTGTACCTACCTGGGAAATTGCTTAACTAAAGCAGTTGACAACTTTTCTCAGGTGATTTGACTAAAAGGCTTGATTGAAAGGGCAAATCAGTTGGTGCAATAACCTTCAAGAGGCCAGGTAGGTCTTCAGGATTCCAGGCACAAAACAAAGCAGTCAGTCGTTGCTATTGTCGTTGTTATTTTGTCTTCTTAAAAAATAACCGAAGCAGTTGTTTCCCCTAGGACCACATTTCCTTTTTAAATCCCATATCTCTCCCTTTCAACGCCACCCCTCCCAAAGCCTCCCTCCCATTTCGTTCATGAGCCCATTCTTCCTTTCCCCTAGAGAGCTGGGGCCAGCTCCCCTCCCTGTGAACCAACATTGCTTTTCCACCCAGGGATTGTGTGGCTTCGGTCGCATCTGTTTAGGGAGCCCGGGCCTTTGAAAAGTTCCTGTTGGCTGCAGCTGGATGAAGCAGATGCTTCGGTGGTGGGAGCCCAGCCAGCGCGGAGGCCGTAGGGCACCACTGCTCCCCAGGGAGCCACGTCTGGTTTGCAGAGCTTGGGACTGGCACCTTCTCAGCCACCCTCTTGTTTGTAAGTCAGTGGGGTATTTTAGGGACAAAGACGTCTTCAGCCACTGCAGTTTCCCTTGCTCCAGTGAGTTTTGCCATCATAGCACCTCTTCAGTTCAGAGCAAGGGTAGAAAAAATCCTGGCACCTTAGCCCTGACCCTGCCAGAGAGATGGGCCTCGTGAGGTGCCAACAACATTATTTTTTTCCTCCTTGTGTCATTTCTGATTCCTGATTGTTAGAAAACAAAGTTCAGATCGGCTCCGAGACTGATGATGCAGTATTCAAAAATAAAAGAGCTGCGCCTCCTCTCCTCACATGCTCTTCCTCGCCCTCCAGCTCAGAGCATGCTGCTGACTCTGCAGGAGCGCACTGGGCTCTTGTCCTTTAAGGTGAGACACAGCCTTACAGGTTGGGGATACTGAGGCACCAGACCCTGGTTGGTTGGTTTGCTTGCTTGTTTGTGTTTTATTTTCATTCACCTTCCACCTCCTTAGACAGTGAACTCCTCATTGAGTTCCAGTCTTGTCTACTTCAGGAGATCTTATTTTTACTGGAGTCAGTGCCCCCAAAGAGGCCGTCCCATGAGCCATCCTTTTGGGGTGACAGCAGCTGGCTGCTGCTTACTTTAAGGGTGTGAGGAGACAGGAGAGAGCTCTGGAGGCAGAGTTCCTACTGTCTGTGCAGAATCTTACTGGCTACCTGCGGTTCCTCTACCAAGTTTAGCTTATTATTGAATGCTATGGGGCCAACCAGGGGGTGAGCAAGGCAGCACAGGGGACCAACTGAAAGAAGGTGAAGGGATTAGCCAAAGAACATGTAAGAGGGTCCATGACCCACAGACATGGACAACAGTGTGGGGATTGACTGTGGAAGTGGGGAGTGGGCTGGGGGAGGCAAAGAAGGGAAAACTGGGACGAGTGTAATAGCCTACACAATAAAAAAAATCTGGGTTTGTATCGATGTCAATGTGACCCATGTACAGAGGCTTTGTTCTCGTTGGTCTTCCTTTGGGGTAAGGCACTGACACAAGAAATTTTTTCTTTGAAAGTACTGAAATGCAAAATTGGTAGCTTGGTGGGTACCATCAATGATCACCATCATTAACAACTAAGCAGAACCAGTTCCTGAGGGAACAGGAACTGAACTGGTCCAAGATAATAGCACTTGGGGGTCCTCCTGAGAGGGGCAAACCTAAGTGAGCTCTGCACTGGCTCTTGGAGGACCCTGGGTGGGCAGAAGAAGCATCAGGGCAGAGAAGCCTGGGTTCTGGGGGTGGGGCCACAGAGAGTCCATCCTTGTGTACTTATGAACTTAGATCAGAGGAGCAGAATCCTCCAGCTACAGAGAGGAGAACGTGGCCAACTCATTACGGGCACTGGGAAGAGCACTATTTGCATCCAGGACTGGTGCCCATAAATACTTTTAGATAATTCAGAATCAGAGACAACATTTAGGAAAAGAAAGCCTCAGATTTTTATAAGAGGATGTGACTCTACATCAACGTGAGAACTACGGTGCAGCCTCCCTGAAGTAGAAAACTGTTTGAGCAATGAAACTCCACTATCATTTATCATATTTGTTGGTGTGTTACTCATCATATCCCAAGCAAATGATCCAGGATCCCTGACACCAACTTAGCACAGTTCCTACTGCAAAAAATAAAGACAGAGAGAATGCCAAGAAGATCTGTGTATCTCCCAACACAGCGAATGGGAAAGGATCTTACTGGAAGGCACAGGCTTCTCGGCAGACCAGTGACAGGGCCTCTCCTTTACTCTATGATAATTTCACAGTCGCGTTCTCTAATGGGCCGGAGCAGGAGAGCTAGGCAGTGGGAGACCGGAGGAAGAAAGGGAAAGTTCTACATCAATGGTACGGAAATGTCCACAATGCAGGAAGTACTGATTAGAACTGCTGCACTCTAAGCCATGGACAGAGCCTCTCTGTAGTAGTGCTGGGGCCCTTAGAGAGATCCCATTGACAACCACTCCACATTGAACCAAAAGCTGAATCCAAGAGATCAAGTCAAAATAGCGAGGCGTGTGCGCCCCTCGTAAACCCTTCGTCTCTACCATTCAGGACACATGGCTGTGGTTCTTCACTTTAGCAGGCTGCACCTCCAAGTCACGCTCTCTTCTCCCCAGGCTGGCTAGAAAACTGGAGACCAAGAGTAAGTCACAGTGGTGTCTCGAACAAGTCTCACCTCTTTGCAAGTGGCATTTTAGGAAGAAAAGCATAACAGGGAACATACCACTCAAGCAGGTAAAACTCAGCTAAAGGGTTTGCTCTATTTGATGGCATTCCTATTGCCAGATACCTGTAGGATTGTCTGTTCATCCCTGGGTTTTAGTTTATCCATTTACAAATCATATAATGGTGATTATATCTCAGAGATGCCTTGAAAACAGGAGTGAAGAGTCTGTGAGTTTTTTTCCAGGAGAACTAGGTATGCATATATGGAGGGAGTAGCTTGGAATAAAAGTTGTTTAGTTTCCCGATTGCCTGAAAAGGTTGCTATCAACCTGCATGGACTCCAAATTCCTAGGTACCTGTAGATCAGAGAACTCACAAACTTAAACACTTTGGGGGCCAGGCAGGTAACTAAATGTGTGAATAGGCATTTTTTCCTCCCCACAAAGAGAAGTGGGCCTGGTCTACACATTCAAATAAAATTCTTAAACACTGCCAGCCAAGCAAGACGCATCTGCAGCAGAATTCTAAGCTGCCTGCCAGTTTGCAGCCTTGGATGGAGCCTCAGAGTCTGTGTGAGTGAATGCGCTCCCTAGAATGCATGAATATTTTTTTGAGTAGGATCAGGCTCACAATACACATCAAGGTCCTTGGATGAAAATGTCAACCTGCATGATAATATAGCATTAATCATAGTGTATACGAGAGAGATAGGCAGGCAGACAGATGAATAGGTTTAATAAATGATAGACTTGATCATCAAAATCAATTCAGATTGTGCCAGCTTTTAAACACCCTTTAAAATGATCATGTCGATATAGATACCATGAAATTTAAAGTAAGCAGAATATCTATTCAACATTTATTGACCAACTTCCCTATGCCTGGGCCTGACCAAGTCACCGAGAGTATTGTGTGGGTGAATAAGACATCTTACCGTTGAAATCCTCCACTGGCTGAGGGTCAAGAGGAACCTCAGTCTTGTATTGAGGTAGCCAGGACATTAGTCACTTCAGATGAATTTATAGCAATTAATTTAAATTTGTCATACTCCTATGGTACAAAAATTGTCTTATTAAAATATGTGACATTGGAGATACTTACTAACTTCTCTGCCTGTTTCCTCATGTGTTAAATGAGAGTGATAATATTGCCTTTCTCAAAGGGTGGTTGTGGGTATCCAATGAGTTAATCCATGTAAAAGTGCTTGGAAGAGTGCCCGACATATAGTAAGTCCTCAATAAATATGGATTAGCTATTAATATTCTCTCAACAAACAGTGTAAACATTGACATTAGTCACACCAGCTACTCCAAATGTCATTGCACATTTGTTCCACAGTTGAAAAGTACAAAGGGACAATACCCTGTCATTATCCCATGGTCTTGATTCCTGACATTCTGCTTAATTTTAACGAGACCAGGCTTGCGAATGGCAATGAGTCTGGAATGGACATGGCCTCACCGGCACAGACTGATAGGTCGGTTCTCACAGGGCCTGCTTTGCAAAGCCTCCTGATGCAAATGCTAAAAGACTTTCCCTCTAGCAATTTTTGATTACCCACATCGATGGCTGGGCAACGTGATTCAGAGAATCCTGCACACAAGCAGCTCATTGTCCTTGGTTTGGGAGACTTTTTTTTTCCCCCATCTATGTTTTAAATATGGACATTTGCCTTACTGGGAATTATCTGTATTTTCAGCTCCCACGATAAAGATCTGGCCATGCACCTTCTCTGATCCCTTCTCATGTGTGTGAATATGAAACATGAACCTAAGGTAAAACTTTAATGCCCTGTCCGCTGAAGGCCCTGCAGTGGGCAGTGGCCCAAGCTTCTTATCCTTAGCCCTCCTGTCTATCAAACATTATTCTCATTTTTTTTCCTTTCTGATTTCCATGGAATTAAGCTGGATAGTGTTGATTATTTACTCACTATTAAGAATTTTCCCTTCCCTGAATGAGAGTAAATGTTTACCTAATTAGAATACTCTGCTCCTTGAAGAGTGACAGGTATATAGAGTATCTAGGTACATGGGCAGGCTAATGGCGCCTTGTTTTTTATTAAGTCACATCACTCTAATTGGCTCTTCATTTTCACTCATAAAGCTGGTCTCAATCACCGAACGCTTAATTGGGCTAAGTAGATGGGAAATTTCATTAAAAAAATTAAAGTGAGATTTCCCTAAATGAGAGAAAATGGGTGGGCTTTTGATTTCTTTAAAAGAGAGAGAGAGCCCTGGCTGGTGTAGCTCAGTGGATTGAGTGCAGGCTGAGAACCAAAGGATTGCTGGTTCGATTCTCAGTCAGAGCACATGCCTGGGTTGCAGGCCAGGTCCCCAGTGCCGGCCATGTGAGAGGCAACCAAGCATTGATGTTTCTCTCCCTCTCTATCTCTCTAAAAATAAATAAATAAATAAATAAATAAATAAATAAATAAATAAATAAATAAATATTTTAAAGAGAGAGAGAGATTTCTTTTGGTGTCAAATCTGGGCGTTTCATTAATTAGCAATAAATTTTAGTTGTGGATAGAGAACTAAACTATATGTTTGAGCTATTTTATCTATTTCAGCCTCAGTTTCCTAATCTATACAATAGTGAAAATCATAACTAATTCACAGGGAGGATCAGGAGAAAATGATCAGACCCCAGTATTCTCCAGAGCAAGGGCCTATCTTGTTACTATTGACTGCCTCCTTTCCCTCCACATCTGATAATGCCTGGCACTGAGGGTCCTCCGAAAGCGTACCCTGCAAAGAACGAAACACTATAGAGATGTCACCCATGCACATCAGAACCGGAGCAACAGTGAAGTCTGATTACGCAGGCATACAGCTCACCATTCTAGTCAAAATTCAGATCAAAGTTATTCTGACATATTTTTGTGCACAAATATTTTATTGGCTCTAATCAGGCATAATTGTATACAATTCACATAAAATGACTATAATTAGTATAAATTTTGCCTAGCCGGACCAATTTCTTCCATTGAAAGTCCTAGTTCTTTCCTATTGTCAACCTTGAAATTGATGATTTCTCTAGTACCACATATTATTTTCAGATCACCATTATTATTATTAACATCAGTGTCAATATTATTACCACATGCAGTCTCTATTAAGAGAGTAGTTAAGAACTTCAGGTAAAACAGACTGAGGTGTGAATTCTGGATTCATCATTTGCAAGCTGTTTACAAGCGGTGAGACCCTGATAGTTCCCTCCTCTCTAAAACAGGGATATTAATAACTTTTCATGTGACTGCTGAGATAATTAAATGTGGTAATGTTTGTAGAGCTGCAATGAACAGTTCCTGACGCTCAGCATGCCTATTTTCTCTTCCGTGCAACATATGATGTGATACAATACACATTTTGATGGTAGAACTTATTCCCCAGTAGCTGGGACTCCCTTTGCCAGGCCCGCAGAACCCATGCTCAGCTCCAGCTTCGACAAGCCACCTCAGATCCCGAAGCAGCTGCTCCTCAGTGGTATGGGAACTGTCTTGTGGGGAGGAGAGTAGAAGATGTACTTGAAGTGTTTATTTACTATAATTTCTAACTCAACTAATTGGAAAAAATCTGAATAGCTCTCCCACCTGCTCCCTAGAAGCCTTAGCCAAATAGAAAGCTGTGGGCGTGCATGTGTTCGTGCTTGAATTTTTGAACTCACGGAGGTTGCAATCCCAAATCATGCTTTTAATGAAAACAGGAACCTGCGCCCGACTCCCAGCTGTTTGGTTGGAGATGACAAGTGTGCTGACAGATCCTGGGGCTTTGCTCTGGTCTCTGGCTGGGCTAAGTGCACGTCACTCCTGTCCATGTCCTGGTGAGGCTTCCAAAACGCACAATAGAAGGAAAACAGCTCAGAAAGCTAGAAGAGGCTCCCAGAACTAGTCAAAACTCCCGAAATCAAGTAAAAATTAAAAGGTAGGTTTATTGGGTTTTTAGAGTAAAAGAGGTTTAGGGTTAACCTCTCTCTGGCCCTGTGTTAAGTATAATATGTCCCCAGGGAAGATGTGACTCCTGCGCCCCAGACTTTTATCATCTGCAAGATGCATGGAATTTCTGACATTCAAGGTACTCCTTTGGGTTACAGCATCATCTCCAAGGCAAATGTATTTCCTGGGGGTCGGGGAGAGGATTTAGATGTTGTTATACCTCCTCATAGATTGTTAGATTATCTAGGAATAAAACCTTGATCTGGTAATGTGGCATTGGGATTGAAAGGCAAAGACACTGGTAGGGCACTGGTAGGCTCAGTTCTGTAGTAGCTTACCTGGATCTCCTAGAGAAACAGGAGGAAGAGAGGCTACATTAAAAAAGGAAAAAAGCACCCAAAGGATAAGGAGCAAAAAGGCCAACCGTCACTGATTTTGTAATCTTATTTTGTAGATGCCAGTATCTTATGAAGCTTAATTAGTAGAGTTTTCTATTAAAAGAAGAGTGGTTCTAATAGTAAACGTCTTTTTCTGCACTGCCTACCTTTCTTCACCTTTGTCACTTACCAACATGTAGCATACTACATATTTTATTTGCTTATTCTGTCTGTGTGTCTTCTACTACTCAAGGGGCAAAATTTTGCCCTGTATTTCTTTGCTGCATTCTCAGTACTAAGGATGGTGCTTGGTGCATAGTATGGGTCTCTATAAATCCTTGAATGAATGAATAAATCCCCACATGTCGGCCACATACCTGCCTCACTGCGTTGTCTCTGCCCAAGGTCCCCTCTCTGCGCCCTTATGGTTGGTGAGACTGATGTAAGTGAAACACGTGTTCCCCTGGAGGTAGAGACCAGCCACATTATGATATTCTCCAGACATGGGATATGGGGACTAATGTCTCAGTTCCTAACCTCAGTGACTTATGGGAAGTTAGCTTGTGAAAATTGCAATGAGGATAGCTCCACTATCACCTATACGTGTGCCTGCCTGTCAGGGCTAACTGCAATCATGGAACATGTTAGGTCCCTGTGGAAATGTAAAATGCACATGGGACAATGCTACACATATAGGAAGCACATGAGTGTGCCTTGTATACATTGACATCAGCAGGATGACTATTGATATTTTTGTAGTTTTTGTGTTTCTAGGTGTTTGCAAACTGATGCTTATTTGAGAAATGGTTATTTTGATGTCAGTTTACTTTGGAAAAGATGTCCGTGTGCTTTTCAAATCTCTGATCTGTACCATACACAACCCAGAAACCACTCTGTATGGCCCCTTTATGTCCATGGGATTCCTGAGTGCTAGAAACAGCAGACCCAGCATCACCTGCTGGCATGTGAACCTGCAGGTTTCGAGGAAAACCTAGCCATCATTCATAGCTACGGATGGAGGGAAGCCACTGTATCAATAGTTTGTTATTGAATCATTCAAGATTAATTCTTTGAAATGTACTTTACTACCATCATGTTGCTTAGCTTGCTTCTACTTTTACATTATCTCTGTTTCTTCCTAATCCTGGTCCTTGTTTAGAACCTACAGGTTCTTCTGAAACTTCTTCCGGGATTTCCTCCTGTGGTGTTCCAGCTAAGAAAGACTATGATGAGGTTTCGTTCTCTTTTCTAATATGAGTCAATCAATGGAGCTGTTTCATCTTTTTTTTTTCCAGTGTCTACTGACCTAAATAAGAACTAATACCCTTTTAAAGGATCATAAGACATTTATGATTATTCCATTTCTGATTTATTATTACCTTATGGGGCTAGGTAAAAGACCTTGGCAATCAATGCTCCGTTAATATTTGTGTAGGGAAGCTGAGATGCTATGTGTTATTTATCCATTCATTCATCCTCCCATCCATCCATCTAGCAAACATTTGTTGAATATTTACTGGTGTGAAAGACACGTGCTAGGGACTGGACATTTAAAGGTGAGCAAAGTATATAATCTTATTTTCATGGGTCTCAAGTTATAGTAGGAGACGTGGGCATCTGAAGAGCTAACAGTAAAGAAGGACAAAGAATGTGGTAAATAAAGGTAAAAGTAATGCCCTCTAGAAGGAATAGTTAATTTTAACTAGAGAGTCAGGGAAAATTTGAAGAGAGAGAATATCTGAACTGGGTGAATTCTATAAGGTGTTGGTCAGTGGAAAATGAGCTTAAAAATATATGTCAGGCAGATAGGTCATTACAAAATAACACCTAGAGGGGTGAAATTATATGACATGTTCAGGGAACTCTAAAGGCTAGAGTATAGGGGGTACATGGAGAACCTTTGGGGGATGAAGTTGGAAAACTATTTGGAGAGTAAACCAAGATGATTCTTTAGGTCATGGAGAACTCAGTAACATATATACAGTTAATTCTAAAGAGTTCAAAAAGATACGCTTGTATTAATTCAGTTTGCATGGTTTTGGTAAAGTAGAATATATAGACATAGATTATGTAAGGGTGATTTCAAAAAAATTGGTTTCTTCAATTCACAGTTGGATATCTGATGCTTTTAGAATCTGGGTGGCCCTTTAAGGACAAAACAGATCAGTTGAGCAACCTCATCTGTGAAGAATGGACCTGAGAGGTCTGAGACTATCAGCAAGAGAAAAGCCCCACTGTTAGGGAGCTGGCCTTGCCCTTGCAATGGGAATGGAAGAAGAGTCTTCTGCTGCACCTAAACTACTTCTCCATGGAGTGAGTGCTACTGTATAGCTCCAGAAGATGACTCACCTTGGCTCAGGCCAAGGGATTTAAGGTGACAGAAAAAGAAGTAGGTACTTCAAGCGTGACTAGAAAATAGAAACTGATTGGTACTGAAGGGCTGTAGCCCCATTAGAAGCCCTACTGAGGACTCTGGCTGTTAAAAGTTAAGTACCAGGAGTGTCTCTCATACCTCAGACTATTAATCTTTGGCGCCCGCACTCCTGCCAGAGGCCACCCCTAGTCCATGAAGCACACGAGCCCTGTGTGCCATGAGGAGTGGCAGGTGGCAACCCTTTCTTGAATAGACTTTATATACCCTGGCTTTTGCCCTTCAATGACCTATGATCTGGTCACATCTAATAGGAAAAATAGGAGATCCAAATTCAAAATGCATTCGGATTGTTTGCTTAAAGTTTTGCTAAAAGTTTAGTGAGAAGTATGACCGGAAGGTAATTGTTAATTATTTCTTGTCTTGGACTAACTAATCTGGCACTTGGTTATACTGTGCAAACTTTGTTTCATGGTAGATAAATCTCCTTTTCTTCGCAAGACTTAATTGCCTCCTGGGTGCAAGGTCTTTGCTTAGTCATTTTGATTTCTTATACTCCCTATCAGTGCATAAACAATGCAATTTGCTTTCTTGAATGATTATTTCTAATTATGTTATTGTTTGTGTTATTACAGTTGTCTGAGTTTCCCCCTCTTCCTCCCCTCTGTCCAGCCCCCCCTACTCCCTCATGCAATCCCCACACCTTTGTCCATGTCCATGGGTTCTGCATATATATGGTCTTTGGCTTCTCCATTCCCTATGCTGTACTTTACATTTCCATGACTACCTTGTAACCACCAATTTGTACTTCTTAATCCGTCTACCGTTTTTACCCATCCCTCTCCCCACTTCCATCTGGCAACCATCAAAACGTTCTTTGTTTTTTTTTAATATGTTTTTTAAAATTTAATTTAATTTTAATTGTCATTCAAGAACAATTTTCTGCCTTTTACCCCCATCCCAGCCCAGCCCCCCAGCCCTCCCCACCTCCCTCCCGTTTCCACTCCTGCCCTTGGTTTTATCCATGTGTCCTTTATACTTGTTCCTGCAAACCCTTCCCCTTTCTCCCTGAACCCCCCTCCCCTCTCCCCTCTGGTGACTGTCAGCCTGTTTTTGTATCTGTGATTCTGTTGCTATTGTGGTTGTTTGTTTATTTTGTTTTTTAGACTCAATTATTGATAGATATGTATTTATTGCCATTTTGTTGTTCATATTTTTTCATATTATTCATTTTATTGGTTCATATTTTCTTCTTCTTCTTCTTCTTCAAGAAGATCCTTTAACATTTCATATAATACTGGTTTGTCGATGATGAACTCCTTTAGCTTTTCCTTGCCTGGGAAGCTCTTCATCTGCCCTTCCATTCTAAATGATAGCTTTGCTGAGTAATTTCGCTTGTAGGTCCTTGCTACTCATCACTTTGAATACTTCTTGCCAATCCCTTTTAGCCTGCGAAGTTTCTTTTGAGAAATCAGCTGACAGTTGATCATTTTTATTCAATGTTTCTGCCAGATCTCATTGCTTAGACTAGGTATTTAGCAAGTATTACTTTGGAACACCTACACGTGTGTTTTTCCTCGGTGGTTTATAAAAAGGGACTCCAGTTTCAGACACTGCAAGTTCCATTCTGAGTTAGACAATGAGAACTTCTAGTGAAAATGACTCCTTTTCTATGAAGTTTAAAAGGGGTGTGGTCACTGATCTGAGATTAAGTCAGGGACTTTGAATTTTTATTGTTGTTGATTTTTCTGATGTATCCCCAATGGCCAACACAGCACAGCCGATGGCATGTGCTGAGCGAACACTTATAGAACAAGCTAACAAAACTAAGTGGTGAAAACATAAGTTCATTTGAAATCTGATACCCCATGTTCCAACTAAACTCTACCTCCAGGTCCACCTATAAGGAATCATTGATTCCCTTGTGTGGGCTGTTATCACAGCTCCGCCCGCAAACATCCTTATCTTTCTGGAGCGCGTTTCAAGCTTGCCATTGTTCCCTTGCGGAAGTGCTTAAGAGAGCCATCCACCATGGTTTCTTTCTTTCATACAACTTTCAGCTGTCCCTTCTCAGATCCCTGTCTTCAGGTCTGAGGTCCATCTTCAGACGAGCCCCTTCTCTGTTACTAACCTACATGGGACCATTGAGGTGAGCGCCTCAGATGATAGTCTTTGCTCTCATCAACCCCTTCACTACAGTTTGGGGAGCGTTACCTCTGTGCAGTGGTTGAGTGCACCCATTTCCCATGTTTTAGTTAGGATTGCTCTGTAGCCTTCCTTTCCAGAGGTTACAATTGGTGCGATTATTATTGGCTACTTAGACTTTGGGTCATGGATCTCAAGGGATTGCTGCTCAAGTGACCGAATCATTTTGCCACATTTTAGTAAAACCAGATACACATTCATTCATGTGGGTCTAAGCCTGTAAGACTACTTTTCCCCCTCCTCCTCATGCGCATGTGTTTATTCTCTCTCTATTTCTTGCTCACTTGTTGTTACATTGCTATTTTCTCTCTTTCCCCCTTGTTATCAGCTGCTTCTCTCTTTCCTCATGTCTAGTTCTCTTGTTCCCAGTCTTTCTCTGAAAATAAACAGAAGTGCAGGTAAAGTTTAGTCCTGGAGCAATAATGTCGGCCGTCAGGATGTCAGTTGAAGGAGATGTAAGATCAGAGTAACAGCAGCTCTTTCCCGCTTCTTGACCTTCCACTGTTCACCAAGTCTGGCCTGCGAGCCTGAGGATGCTCTCCTGCCCCCACCCCCCCTTCCCAATCCCATTTCCTCCCCCTTGACTTAAAGAAGGTTTGTGGACAATGAGTCAAGCTCATGGGCTTGGGGAATTTTTGTCTCTACTTTATGTACAGGTGAGAGCTGGTATGTAGTTCTAGGCTGGGTTTCCATAGTGGGTCAGCATCAAATATTTAACTCTGTCTCCCAAGAAACTAAAAATTTTATGTCTCCAGGGAAGTCACTTACTGAGGGACATCAGTGATGCTAATAAAAGCTCCAAAAGATTTATATAAAAACTAGAAAGTCAGGCTTCAGGTTTACCAGGAGAAATTACTGGTAGGGTTTTAAAGTTCACTAAACTCTTTGCTGAGGGAAGAATGGATAGTGACAAGAGGAAGCTGGTGTCTCTGAAAAGATGTTTGCATCATGGCCACTCATGTTAGTGTGAGAGAGGCATGCTACTCTGGTGCCTTTTGGGAAGAAGTGGAGCATATGCTAGATCCTGGGTGCTGACGTCATGCTACTACGTGCTTCATCTCTAGTTCTCAAAATTCTGATTTTTTTAAAGCATCAGAACATTTTGCTATTGCATTATATGTTTCTTACAATGTGACAAATGGTAGTCTGTTTTTTATTCAATGCCTGACCACAGGACTGGTTTCTTCCCAGTATAAGCTGCCCACAAGATGGTACCCAATTGCAGGAAACTCCAGAGACTGTTGCACAGAGGGATGTTTGAGGTGAAGTAATGCCAGGAAGGACCTATTTAGCAGAATCTAGGGAATGGAGCCAAGAGCGGGGAGTTAGGAAGGCAGCAGTTGCTAAGTCAAGATGACAGTGCAAATGGTCAAAAGGAAGTGGTGCTGGGTCCGAATAAAAGACCGAAGGTCGTTCAGGGCCGTCTTCTTACACGAGCTTGAGGCGTTCTGGGTCTAAGTCAAGGTGGTCAGTTTTTATTTGTGTTGCATTCTATGGAGGCACCATCCTTACCAATAAATCTCATGAGTAGCACCTCAAGGTTATTCTTATTGATTTCATTTCAGGGTAACTTTCTTTGTCCCAAAATTATTGGGGGACTGCCCTTTATGGGCTGTTGTCTCCCATTCACCAACCATACCTACCTATACTCCTTCCTCATGCCTTCTGTTCATTCCCATAAATAAACTGGCAATAAAGTGAAATGAGGAGTTTTTGTTTCTCTGTCCTTGTGTCTCCCTTTCTGAAACGGTCTCGGGGGAACAGTTCCCAGAATGCCATTTTTTGCTACCCAGCCTGCCTCCCACCGACCAACTGCGCCCTCCTGCACTCAGACCGGTCGGTGCTGCTCCTGGTGTGGTTCGTCTGTGCTCCAGCTCTCCCTGCGCTTCCTCCCGGAGTCCACCTGTCCAGCATCCCCCCGCACATCATGGTGCCGTTTGCTATCTTGTTCCTGTTTCTGTTAATTAATTAGAGCTAGGCTATTAAAAATGAACAAATACTGCACTTAGTTAGTTTTATTTTAGAATCAGTCTTCACTGCTTTGATTCACATACGTTGATTACTAACTGGAATTCTAGACCATCTAGCGGCAGGCAGACGCAGACTGAAGCTGCAGCAAGAATAGCAGCTACTCACGGCCCCCTTAGTCCCAGGTTACTGATCCCCTTCATCAGTCTTATGGATAGAGTTGCACAGAACTGAACTCTGAATAAAAACAAGTGACATGTTAGTTTTCACAGGATTCTCTCTTAAAAATACACGCCCACCTAGTTAGCATTTGGGCGATAGTGTTAGCCCCGCCACTAGTTTGGCAAACTTGGGCTATTGTTTATCTATCTCTAAAATGAATGGAGCTAGATAATTTTTCAATTCCAGTCCAGGTCTGATATCATCTCAAAATAATAGTAAGTGGCATTTTATTTGTGAAGAACCACTGCGCTCTAGTAACCATTTCATTTCTTCCGGTATTTAACACATATTTTTTAAGTTCCTACTCCGTATCAGGCATTGGAGTGGGCACTGAGAATATGAGAGGGACCATGATACGTAGAGTCCCCGCCCTCATGAAGCTTACATTACAGCGAAGGAGACAGACAGTGAGAATAAAAATAAAATGGAGCTGTAATTCTGTGTACCGCTAACGGATAAGAAAGATCGTACAGAATTACAGGATAGGGAATGACAGTTTGCAGAGGTCTGGGGGTTATTAAAAGCGAAACGGTAAGATTACATTTTAGTCAAGTTCCGAATGGTATGAGATGAAAGTCAGAGAGAACGTAAGAGAGGAAAGAGAGAGAACAGGCCAGAGTCCCCGAGGCCGGAGAGGCTGGTATGGAGGGAGCAAGGGGTGGATGAAGTTAGAGGTAAATGGGGGTCAGATCTAACAGGGTCTTGTAAGCCAAGGTAATACATCGGGTAGGGGCACTATTCTAAATGCTTCATGTATGAGCACATTTAACTCTCATATCACCTCCATAATGTTGATGGGCATTGTTATTATCTCCATCTTACTCATAAGAACACTAAGGCTCAGTGAGCTCAAACAACTTGTCCAAGTTCACACAGTCTGAATGCGCCAGAGCCGGGCGGCATGGCCCCAGGGACTCTACTCCTGACCACCGTGTTCTACTCTGTCTAACTAGTAGGGGGTTGGGGTGTTCTTCTGATGAGAAGCTGTCAGGAAGTTCTAAGAAGGGACAGAACTCCGACTTCCATGCAGTGGGAAAGGAGTGGAAGCTGGGGGACCAGTTGGGTGTTGACTGCGGTGGCCCCGGTGAGGTGGCAGTGGCTTAGGCCACGGTTTGCTGGAACACTGAGCCGTGTTAAAGGCTGCTCCACGTGGCTGTGGGCTTGTGCATCTTCGAGCTCAGTATGTCTTTTGGTTTAGTCTTTATTTGGGGCGGAGGAGAATACCTTTGATGGACGTCACACATGCAGATTCGTCAGCGCTCTATAAATGCAGGGGACCTCCCCTCTGCTTTCTCAGGAGCCGAGCTCACGAGGGACAGAGCCTTTTCTGCAGTTTGATCAGCAGACTGGAAAGAACCTGTTTCAGAGGTTGATGGTCAGGGTTTTCAGCCTCTTCATCCTCCTGTAATTATGTTTAATGCATTAGAGTTAGCAAGACTTTTTCAAGACAAATATGTTTTGGAACTTTTGGAAAAACAATCTTTTTAAAATTGATCCATTCTCTTTCAAATATTAACATAAAGATGTTCTTGATGCCTAGCACTTCAGGGTACACACACATAGTTAAGAAGGCAAAATAATCAGTCCTTACATTTATTCCACCTGTTTAATTTGCTGATGTTCTTATAAAGTAGATCACTAGATAATTCCACACTTTTGGAAGATGTACTGAAGCGTAGTCCAGTTTAATTAAGTGATTTTTGGTATTAAATTAGAAATAGACTCTTAGCTAGAAAATAAAATAGAATTTTAATAGTTTAACTAAAAATAGACTTAGTTTCCTTAAATCACTTAGTGACAATGCTTCTAGTTATTCTGCTGTGACAAAAATAACCCACATCTACCTTTTTTCACCGTGTATAACATGCACCCATGTATACTGCGCACTCACGGTTTGGGCCAAACTTTCAGGGAAGAAAATCTTTCATGTTAATTTTTTAACTCAATTATTTATTTGTTTATATTTAGATACTCGTTTTTTGTATTATAAAGGAATTTTAGCATTGATTTTTGAACATACTATGGTACAAGAAATTCTGTGTAACAAATAATTATAAAACAGAAGCACAGATACAAGGTATTTTAGTGCTACCCATGTATATAACGCTCATCCTTATTTTTCCCTCAAAACTTTGGGTAAAAAAATGTGCATTGTATATGGTGAACTATGGTAATATATAGTCAATATGATAATTATATGTCTTTTAATAAATGATAATTAAGTGATTGTGCTGTGACAAAAACATATACATACAATATATATTTATACATTAAGTGCTGAAAATAAGATATCCAGTGAAATGAACTTTTAAGGATGAAGACTAAACAAAAACATTTGCATACAAAACAAATCTAGGAAACTTTCTAAAGTGCTTCAGTGAAGGATATACTTTTATGATGAATAAAAACGACCCCAGAAAGGTCTGCGAAGAAAGAGCAAATGGTAAGGAAAACAAAAGTAAAACATATAAAAATAGTAAATAACTTTACATGAAATAGTAACAATAAATAAGTTTGGGGTTAAAAAACAATATATGTTCAAAATTCTGGATAATAAGAGCATATAAATGAGGAAGGAAGTGATTCATGAAAAAATTTTTAGTCTTTTTATTGTTGTATGAAGGTAAAAGTACTAATTTTAGACTTTAATTATACAAGTTAAAAACATTTACTGGTAAAAAACATTTTGTTAAATATACAAGTTAAGATTTCTATATTCGCCTGTGAAAAAGCAGAGGTCGGCAAACTTTTCCTGTTGCAGAATCGATAATATCACTATTTACCCTCACAGTTCCCTCCCAGCCGCTCAGCTGGGCCGTGGTGGCACAACAGCAGCCATGGACAGTATGAAAATGAATGGATGTGGGGTTTTTCCAATAAAGCTTTATTTATAGAAACAGTCAGGAGGCAGTTTTGCCTATGGGCCTTGGCTGCAGACCTCTGCCTTAAAGGCTGCTTTAAAAAAAAAAACAAAACAAAAAAACAGAATAGTTGGAATGAATGAGATAATCGTCTAACTTAAGAATTTACGGGGTGGGGGGGGATGACAAAAACAGAATAAACCCAGAGAAAGGAAGTAGAAGAAAGTGATAAACACAAGAGCAGAAATGAATAAAAATAACGACCCATAAAACAAAACCGAAATCTGCTTGTTTTAGAAGACTGCTTTAGCCCAGGTGCTGCAGAAGGCGGAAGCTCAGGTAAAGACTAAGGTTTCTAATAGAGCAGCCCCTCCCCCTTAATCTGAGTTTTCGTTTTCTCTGGTTTTAGGTACTCACAATCAGTCACAGACTGAATAGATTAAATGGAAAACTCCAGAAATAAACAATTCATGCGTTTTGAATTAGATGCCATTCTGAGCTGCACGATGAAACCTCTTACTACTGCCCCGTCCACCCCTCCCGGGACATGATGCGAAGCACCCCGCAGTCCAGCGTCCCGCGCTGTATCCGCCCCCCCCCCCCCTCCGGTAGTCGCTGTGTCAAGTGCCAGGTCGCTCATCACAGACAGGGAGAGAGAAAGGGGCCCACTAACATAAATAACTTTCTTCACAGCATATTGTTACAGTTGATGCATTTTATTACTGGGTAGTGTTAATCTCTTCCTCTGCCTCATTTATAAATTAAACTTCATCATACGTATTTAAGTATAGAAAAAAACATAGCATATGTAGGGTTCAGTACTCTGCGTTGCTTCAGGCCTCCACTGGGCTCTTGGAACCTATTGCCTGTGCGAAAGCGGGGACTACTCACTTGTTTTGGGAGGCACAAGCCCAGGGCTGTGGGGGGTGGTAGGAAGAGTAGCTAAGAGCACAGTGAACTCTCAATGGAACGGCATGTTTCTCGTCAGCACGTTCAGGCAGCAGCGCGACCTTTCATGCGGGTTCGACGGTGGCGGGTAATCTGGGATCGTGGGCTCCGTGCAAGAGAGAGAAAGAATGTGATATGTAAAGTTCATGTTGCCATGCAAAGGCTAGTAATGCTTCTGAAAGTCTGAAAGACATATCAAATATGAAAAGGCATGAAGTAACAATGTTAAGAATAATATTGTTAAATCTCCGGTGGAGCAGAGATTTAAAAGATAGGGAATATTATGAGACACTTTGTACCAAATAATTGTGAACACTTAGATGTTAGATCAAATTCCTAAAAAGTGTATAAACTATCAAAACCGATTTAAGAAGAAACAAAAATTGGAATGCTCCTATAAGCTATTAAACATAATGAATCAACATATTTAAGAAGTTTCCTCTGAAAACACAAGGTCTAGGTAATTTTATATGGGCAAATTCTACAACAGCAAAAGGTCAAGCAGCTGATAACTTACAAAATCCTTTAAAATGGTGTAATGACAAGAAACACTCCTAAATTAACATAAGAAGCCAGTACAAACTTTTTTTTTGCCAGTACAATCTTTAGACCAAAATCAGCCAATGATTATTTAAGAAGGGAAAATGACCAAGTTAACTTTTGAACATAGATACAAAATCCTAAACACAATATCATCAGACTGAACTTACCGGTGGGTGAACAGTTGTTAATACATCGTGCGTCAGCTGGTGCCGCCGCTTGGGAAAACACCGTGGTGTCACCGGACCAGACGGTGAGGGTGAACGTGAGCATCCCCTGTGGCCCAGCAGTCTTCTTGGACACGGCCGCTAAACTCATGCACATGTGCACATTCATGTGTTCAAGCATGTTATCAGTGTTTAACAACCAGAAATCACCCACCTGCCCATGAACAACAGAATGGAAAAAAGGTGTGCATTAACCTGCAACAATGCAGGTGAATCTTTACGAATGTAGTAGTGGCAAAGGCAAGTTCTCAAAAACTACACGTTTGGTTTTTCTTATAAACAAGCAAAACTAAACAAAACACGATTTATAGATATGTACACATGCGGTAAAACCATAAAGGAAAGTAAAAGACTAAAAACCTGCAAATTAAGGGTATCTGCTACCTCTGGCAGATGGAATAGAGGGCTTCCTAAGATTGGTAATATTTTTCTGTTTCTTATTCTTATACTGGTGGTGGGAATGCCAGAGTTGTTGTTATATCATGTATAACACTTCACACGCACACACACCACAGAAAATAGGCATTTTCCGGAAGGGGTTGGGACTGCCACACACACACCCAGCGGAGTGAAGGGGCGTGCGGCTCAGGCCTGGGGAGGGGAGCTGCTGCTCTGTTCCTGGTGGTGGTGGGGTGGGGGGGCAGGTGGCCGGAGGGCAGGCGGTGGCAGATGGGATTCTGAAGAGCCTTGTACGAGATTTGTGTTCTGGCGGGAAGACCTCTGACGGTGTTTTGGAGAGGTTATGAAACAGTGAGAGCAGTTACAAGCCTTCAGGTTCACTTAAGGCAAAAGATGACAAAAGCGTCACCCAAAGTAGTGGTGGCCAGGACAGAGGTGAAGGGCTGGAAGGACATGTCAGAGGCAGCGTGGACAGATCGGCGCTGCCTCGTGGTTACGGGGACGAGGAAATCAAAACAAAGGCAAAGGCGACTTCAAGGGTTCCAGGCAGCACAGTCAGAGGAGTAAACAGGCCATTATCTGAGCAGCGGAGCAGCAGAGGAGGGACGTGCTGTGGCCCCGAAGAGGAGAGGAAAGGACGACAGCAAACCGAGCAGGAAGTGTACACTTTCCTCCAGGGTTGGCCCGTCCTAGAGCCCTGTTTCACGACTATGCGTGCCTCTCCGGGAAAGGCAAACAGTGCTTACTCTTCCGCAGCTTCTTCCGATTTAGTGTCCCTCCCCCCAGCCCTTGTATGAAGGACCACAGCTCTCCCGTTACTGTGGTCGAACCGGTACACAAGCCAAGTATTCAGGCAACTTACCTACCTTCTGAACAGCATCTGAGAGGTGTCTCGCCCATGCATGTTTGTGGTCAGAGGCTCCAGGGTGCCCTCTGGTCACTGCCTGCCATGCCGACCGAAAGGCTATCCTGCAGATTCCTTTGTTTCTGTAGGCTGTGGAGGCTTGTTCCAGAACTCTAGAATCACTTAATTAAATTAAAATATTCTTGTCCAGAGAATCAGAAGGCTTTGTGTATAAGTTTGCTAGGGCTACTATAATAAAAGCCCACAGCTTGGGTGGCTTAAGCAATGGAACTTTATTTCCCACAGTTCTGGAGGCTGAGCATCTGAGATGAAGATGTCAATGGGCTGCTTCCTCTTGAGGCCTTTCTCCCGGGCTGACAGATGGCCACCTTCTGTCTGTGTCCTCATATGGCTTTTACTTTTTGTGCGCACATTCCTGGAGCCTCTTCCGCTTCCTATAAGGATGCCAGTCCCACTGGGGGAGGCCTCACCTTTATGACCTCGTGTAACCTTAATTACACATTTAAAGGCCTGTCCTGTGTCCAAGCACAGTCATATTGGGGGTTAGGGCTTCAGCATTCACATTTGGAGAGAGGACATCATTCCGTGTGTAATCCCTGAGTTCTGATGGAGGCACTGAGGTATGATCTTAGGCAAGTGACTTTTCCTGCACTCCTGTTCCACTCTTCTGAAAACAGGGTGTAAGGTCCAGGGCAATGATTCTGAAAGGTGAGCATGGACCTGACTGGCTTGTTGAACCAGACTGTTGAGCCCCATTCTCGGAGTGTCTGACGTGGTGGACGCGGGTGAGCGAGAATTTGCATTTGAGCAAATTTCCAGGCGCTACTACTGCCAGTCTAGGGACCGTACGTTGAGAACCACGGGAACAGAATGACCCATATGATCTTTGTAGTTTTACTCTTCCGCAGCGATTTTGCGGGAAGGTAATAGCTTGCAGCCTTTCTCGGCTGGGGTTCCTCCTCTCAATCACACAACCTGGAAATTAATCTGAGTGGCTGTTTGCTCCGTTCTCCTAAGGATGGTACATAACTAGTTTGTGCCAACCTAGATGCATAGGAGGGAACTCATTCATCGCAGGAAGGGGATGACTGAGGGCATTAAAGTTCGGTTCTCTTGTGGAGCCCCGGTTGAAAAGGGCTGACAGAAGAGGCCCAGACTGAGGAGAGGGCCCCAGTGATGAACGTTATTTCTTTCCATGTGTGTCCGCAGCCTGTAGGAAAGCAGAAACGCTATCGGACCTGGTACCTGTCACTGCCTTTTGTCCAAAAGGATTTCAAAAATATCAAAAAACGTTAGAGCTCAAAGAGATTGTATGTCATTTCTAGACCAGAGTTATACTTTTTCCAAGGAGATAATCAAAGTCCAAGGATGACCTCCCCAAATCCACACAGCAAATTAGTGGCAGGGATGGAGCCAGAATTCATGTCTAACGACTCACCTGGCCAACCAGGGGCTCTGTTCCTACTTAGCATGCAAAACAAACGGTCCAGCAGGGGAAGGAGGGGGGTCAACATCAGAATGGATGGGCAGGATTTCTGCTCTCCATCGAGCAGCAGGCCCAGCCCCTGCAGCTGTGGTGGGTGGGTCACTTCCACGCTCAGGAAAGAACGTGTGTTACATCAGTGCTCCTACTGGGAGCCTTCTCTGACCTCTGGCCTCTGCTATCTGCAAATTTCCATAACGTGCGCTTTAGAAAACCAACAATTTGTTGCATGGCCTGGAAACTCACCTTTTACAAATTAGGAATAAAATGCAAGATAAAAGTTAAACTTATACAAGAAACTTTTGGCCCAATTGGAAGTTGAGACATGTTCATTCTTCTCAGCTGAGGTGGGTTTTGGTGTTAATTTCTCACACTAAGACCTCAGCCCTTGACACCAGTTTTCCTTTACACACCTGCTTGATGCTATGCACTGATTAAGGATTTAAAATATATTAATAGGTGTCATTTTCATAACCTGTAATAGTTTAAAAAATCATTTTCAAGGAAAGCTGGTCTCTGGTTTCATGCACACATTATTACCCATGATCTTGTTTACTATGTTTAAAGTCAATCTGTATCAAAAAATAAAAAACAATAATGATAAAGTCCATTTGTATCAGTTAGTACCCTCTTTCAGAATCCTTCTTCCTAACCCCTAAATTCAAAATCAAAAGCAAGATGCCACTGTTCAGAATTGCATGAGTTTTTATTTTTTAAACAATATGCTCCAGCTACCTGAACCTATGCCTCAGACTTCTGGTTCACATTGCTAGTATAATCAAACTAAATTTCCCAGTTATACTCGGAGACTTAACCTCACAACCATTTCCAAAGGAAGAAGTCATTTCTTATCGAAGTTAACTCACAGATCAGAAGTGCTGTTCAAACTCTCTCCCCTAGGTCCCTCCTCATAGGTAATGCTGGAGGACAAATCGCAATCTGTGACGAGGCGTCTTGGCTCCATCCCTCATCTCATAGGCAGAGGTAGAAAGAAGGCTTTGAAAAACACCGGAGTAGGTTGCTTTTAATGTTCTGTGTGCTCCAATTAATTAAAACAGAAAGGAACACCCATAGCAAAGCTCTTTTTGATCATGCAAATGAAAAATTGAGAAGTTGCTTTCAGGGAGCATGATTTTATCACCTTCTCACCACCTCACCATAAGGAAAAAAAAGCAGCCCGTGAGATAATGCGTGGGGCTGTCTTTACCGGGGATATTCGACAGTATCGTCATGGTGTAAGTAAAGAGAGTGTTTCCACGAGTCCTCTGGAAATTCTGAGTTCTTTAAAAGCATGGAGTGGCCTTGGCCAATGTGGTTCAGTTGGTTGGAGCATCATCCTGTAAACTGAAAGGTTTGCGATTCGATTCCCCTTCAGGGCCCATGCCTAGGCTGCATGGTTTGATCCCCAGATGGGGCAGTACTGGAGGCAACCAATCGATGTTTCTCTCACATTGATGTTGCTCGCTCATTCTCTCTCTTTCTCTCTCTCCCCCTTCCTGTTTCTCTGGAAGCAATAAGTATGTCTTCAGGTGAGGATAGATAGATAAATAAATAAGCAAATAAGCAGGGGGTGGTTTCTCACCACCCCCCTTTTCCTGTCAAGCTCCCAGTTTCTCTAACCTGCTCTTCTGTATCAAATGCAAAATTTAAAAAAAAACAACACACCTCTTCATCCTTTGCTCACTTCCTCCTTTGCAGTCTAACAAACACCTCCCTTTGTCCTTCGCTTTGTGCCATCCTCTTTGTAGTACTTCCTGCTGAATCGCACAAGAGAATTTATTTTGGGTTATTTCATCACAATTTCGCATCCCCCCCACCCCCCATTTGACTTCCCGGATGCTCTCACCTCACTGTCTTTTGAATGTTTCAGCCTTTTCTATCTTAAAAGTGATTTGTGATCATCCTTGCCTATTTCTCACCGTCTCAGGAAAAGAGATCGTTCCTATCAGCGGGAAAACACGTTGTTTCCTTTAGATTATTTCCCGTCTACACATCTTGATATTTTCAGAATACTTTGCCACTTATTATTATTCTCAGTTCCCCTTGTTTTGATTCCGCTTTTCAGGAGAAGGAAGTTAAGAGCGGAGACAGAGGTGTCCCGTCCCAGGAACAGAGCAGCCTTTCGCTTTGGTTTCTGATTATCTGGCCTTGTTGCATGTAGCTTGGCTTCCTGGTGGTTCAGAAAGATGTCTGGGGTATTTGCATTTTTCCTGTACAGTAGTAATTCTTGATATCTTCTGGCTGCGGAGCAGTGATTAGTGTAATGGAGAAAGGTTAAGAAGATTTCCAAAGATGGCAGCTTCTAGCAAGCTTATTTTAAGATTCAGACATTTCTCTGCCAGAGGAAGAGAACTGAAATGCTGTTGCAAGTAGAAATTCAAAAACGTACATTCACTTGCTGGGATTTCTGTTTGTTGCTTTTTACAAAGCAGCTTTACTGCAGAGTAACGAGACGCTACCTGTCTGCATCAGCCAAAGAATGAAAATTCTTTTTCTTCATTGAAGGTGAGATTTCAACCCACCCTTGGAAACCTGCACTGGAAAAGCAGATGCCCCGGTTGACCCCATTAAACAGCTTTACCTTGTACCCAGATCTGCCACATGGTTGAACATGTGTGTTTTGGTAACACTGAGCTGAGCGAGGAAAAGTTGTTTATTTCTAGAAAACATTTCCCAGGATTGACCAATTGACAATTTAAGGTTAAACTTAAGAAAATTAGACCCCACCATAGCTCTATCCACACCGGCAAGTGTTTCCTAATAAAGCTTTCAGTTCCCTTTTTTCTTGTTTTATGTATTAATTCCTAGCAGATTAATATTTTTTTCCAAAGCAATTTTGGAAATAGCCAAATGTGTTTATTTTCTCAGGCAGAGTTTGTTTGTTTGTTTGCTTGCTTGTTTCTGGGTGGTTCTTAAGACCACTGCCTTCCACTCAACTCGAACTTCAAAGACTGGTTCTGGGTGAAAGACTCTTTCTTCCCTCAGTTAAAAATTGATCCTTTTTTTATTGGTCACACTATTACATATGTTCACTTTTAATGACTATGATAATATAAGCATTTTGGAGATTGTTTCTTTTGGCAACAAAAATCTACATTCAGTTTGTTCTGCTTTCAGTCAGATTATTGAATCTCTAGGCAATGGAAAGCTGAAGTGCTGGGGTTAGGAGAGGTGACTAAATGCCCAGAATAGGAGGCCAAAGCATAAAGGTCGTATTTAATGTATATAATTGGAAAGTCCTGAGCTTAGGCCCGATTATACTTTTTGGATGGCAGAAATCCTGATACTATAGCTTATTTTCAGAATTTTATTGCTAAAATTCACCTTCCCAATCCTTCCCACATTTGCTGATAGAAAAGAGGAGTTCAAAGGTGTGAAAATGACTCCCTTACATCCATGTGTCCGGGAAATGGCGCAGCTAGAAACACAACTCATGTTTGTTGGTTTTTAACTCATTGCTTTTTTGCAAGTTCGGTACGAGGTAAATGTGTGATGTAGTGGCCAAACTATATAATGCAAAGTCAGGTAAAAGAACAGAGTAGAGTGTAAGTCTGCTTACTCAGAACAATCGACTTACACATTCAATAAAAAGCTACTATATACCATGCATTGTAATGGTTATTTAGGATGTCATTGAACAGCTATTATTTTAAGCAGCATTTGGAAATTTGGGGGTGGGGGAATATCATTAATTCCTATGAACGCAAAGGCTGAGGAGGTAGGCATTCAACCCCTTGTCCGGCCAGCCTCTGGTTGACTACCAGGCAGGAGGGATTCAACAGAGCTTTTCTGCAACAGCGAATGTTGAGTGAGATGGCCTCTAAGGTTCGTTACAGCTCGAAAGACTTCGTGTCCTCGAAAAGCTTGTACAAATGCTTTCACAGCAGTGCGTGATGAGAACTGAGCGCAGGAGAAGGCAGTGTTGAGCCTAAGACCAAGGAGAAGGTCTCAGACCTCATTCTCTGCCATTCGCGGACCCGGCCTGGTCCTGGCCGAACTGGAAAGGGAGGGGCGCGCTGCTCACCCTGCGTGACCAGCACGTCGCTGCGTCGGACCACGTGCTATTCAACAAGAAATGCGCACACATGTTTAAATACCGACAGATCTTCAAATTACAAAATTCGTATGCTCTGTTTGTGAAAGTTTCGACATTACAGAAATCCAGACATGAAAGTGAAAATTCTTTATCATACCACCCACCCCTCCATAAAGCAGTTTGGCGTGCTCTTCATAGGTTAACATGCCATTTTTGTAAAAATAAAATTATGTTTGCTTAAGTTTACGATTTTTTTACTTAGCCATTTTTTTCAAGTTAATATATTTATTTTTAAAAGGCTATGTAGCATTCCATTGAATGGGTGTACCATCATTTTGAATTATCATTTACATTTTTTTCTATTTCTAAAACAATACCACACCAACTTCTGAAGGATTCTGACCTTTCTGGTGTTAAGATAAAGGTGACAGGTGATTCATAGAATATAGGAGATACACAACACTGGCTTTATGTATGTGTGCGCGTGTGTGTTGGGTGAGAGAGACGTAGCTGATGGGGAATTGGCCATAAAAATTCATTGAAAGAAAGGGAATCGTAGGGTCTCTACAGACAGCACCAGGGCGTCCTATTGTTCACACTTACTGACCCTGAGGTTTCAGAGCAGTGCTACTGAATGCGTGAGGGGTCCACGGCTCCCAACTAAGGACCCGAGTCCTCAAATAAAACTTGCACCGAACCGCAACCACAACCCGCCGAGCTGCAGGACCAGGAACCCCAGAGACCTCTGGGAGGTGGTGCGGTGGCTTGTTTGTACATGGCTTCACCTCCTTCCTTGAACAGCTGTATCCAGGGAAACATTTCAAATATTAGCATCCAGATGTAAGGATTGGCATGTGTTTAATTGCTTTAGACGTTCAACGTACTTCAAAATGCCCTATTTGGGGGTATCTTGTCATAGTTAGAGATCTGGTGGACATCGAAATCACTGGCAGGCAAGGTTCTCCTGTGAGCCTCTCTCTCTGAGACACCAGAAGGGACGACAGTCAACCAGCCCCGTCCTGCTGCTTTGTTTGTACAGGTCCGGAAAGACAGGACGTTAGAAAACACGTTAATGCGGTTGATTTCATTAATTAATAGGCTTTATTTTTTTAAAAAAACTTTCCATTCATTAAAAAAATAAGCAGATAGTACAGAGTCCCCATACCACTCCCCCTGCCTGCCCCAGTTCCCCTATTACTAATACCTTTTATTAGTGTCCATTTTTATAATTAATAAACTGATATTGATACACTATTATTAACTAATGTCCATCATTTATTTAAATTTCCTCAGTTTTTAACAGACATCCTTTTTCTGTTCCAGGATCCCATCAAGGATACCACATTGAATTTAGCTGTCATATCCCTTTAAGCTCCTCTGGACTGTGACAGGTTTTCAGACTTCCCTTGTTTTTGATGACCTTGACATCACGAGGCATACTCATCACTTACACTGTAGAATGTCTCTCCATTGGAATTTGTCTGATGTTTTTCTCGTGATTAGGCTGGGGTTCTGGGGTTTGGGAAGGAAGAGCACAGAGCTAAAATGCCATTTTTGCCACATTATACCAAAAGTACATACTATTACCACGATTTATGACTCTTCGTGCTGACCTTTATCACCCAGCTGATGCAGAGTTTGCCGAGGCTTCTCCACAGTAAAGTGGCTTTTCGCCCCCCTCTCTCACTGTCCGCTTTGGAGGAAAGGGGATGGGGACTTATTCCTCACTTCCTTGAGAGTGGGACATCTGCATAAATTATTTGGAAGCCTTCCGCATAGCAGATTTCTCTCCTCTCTCCCTTATTAATTTATTCGGTCACTTATTTTTATCAGTATGGAATTGTGGATATTTGTTTTATACTTGAGTTTTAATCAACTGTCACTTTATTTGGTTGCTCAGGTTGTTCCATCTTGGCCATTGGGAGCCCTTTCGGTTGGCTCCTACATCACTTTGATACGCTATATCTTTTTGAATTTTTTTATTATCTCCCATAATTTCTAGCACTTGAACATATGCTAGGCTCATCTTGCATATTCCCTGCCCCAGTCCTAGAATCAGCCTTTTTTCCTTTTATGGAAGAATGGTTTTAGAAACCAGGTTCCAGGTACTAAGTGTATCTGTTGCTTCTGGCTTTTTGCTTATTTCAGGTTCTTTCAGCTGACAAAGAAATACACCTGTGTATACTAACCTTTATATGCACACATGTTTACAAATATTCTGTAAGTAATGATCGCTATCTCCATTAAGTTAGCCATGAGTGCTTACTGATGTCTCCAAATCCAGTACCTTCCCACACGCATCACTCTAGGTTTCTCCCTGGCTTATCTGCAATTTCCACTCCCACCAGGAGAAGCCTGTCTCCCACCATCTGCCATCCATTAGCCTAATTGTTCAGTTCCAGTCTGCATATAGAGCAGCATCAGCACTGGCAACCCACGTTTCGGGGGGAAACAACTAAGTCCACTGGACAACAGTGCTACGCACAGTTCATTTGCCTGTGGTCTTACAGGCTACGTTTATTTCCAGAGTTACTTAGGCCAGTGTCTTTTCTCCATGATATTCATGGAGAAAGTTGTTTCTAATACCACGGTGAAGTTGTTTCATGTATTTGTAATGCAATTAGATTCTCATGTCATTATCTTCATCCTTTTCTGAGTTTTTCTGATCTTCTAAGTGGTTTTTTAAGATTTGTCTGAATTAAGGTTTTTGTGCTGTAGAGTTCGATGAGTTTCGACAGACACCCATGTACGAGCGTTGTGGTATCGCACAGAATAGTTTCATCACCCTGCAAGTGCGCCAGTGCTTCATCCCTCTCCTCCTTCCCCTGAGACCTGACCAATCACTAATCTTTTCTCTTTCTCTATTGGTTTGACTTTTCCAGAGGTCGTAGGGTTAGAATTAGATGGTAGGAAATCTTTTCACACTGGCTTCTCTTGCTTAGCAATAGGCACTTAAGATTCCTCCATGTCTTTTGTAGCTTGATAGCTCATTTTTTTTTACTAATATTTCATTGAGTGAATGTATCACAGTTTGTTTATCCATTCAATCATTGAAGGACACCTTGGTTATTTCAAATTTTGGCAATTATCACTAAAGCTGGTGTAAGTAATATGCATGTGTAGGTTTTTCTGTAGTTAAAAGTTTTCAAGTCATTTGGGTAAATACCTAGGAGCATGAATGATGGATTGTATGGTAAGACTATGTTTACTTTGTGAGAAACAACCAAACTGTCTTCCAAATTTTGCATTTCTGGCAGCAATAAATGAGACTTCATATTGCTCAGCATCCTTGCCAACATTTGGTATGTCAATTTTCTGGATTTAGCCATTCTAATGACAAATGATGTTGAACATCTTTTTATATGCCTTTTGCCATCTGTATATCCTCCTTAGGTGACTACTTAATCATTTATCCATTTTAATTGTGTGTTAATTGTTAATTGTTGTTAAGGTTGTTTGTTTTCTTATTGCGGAATTTTGAAAATTTATATTTTGGATATAGGCCCTTTACCAGATTTTTGTTTTATAAATATTTTCTCCTATCCTAAGGCTTGTCATTTCAATCTCTTAACAGTGTTAACAAAGTTGGGAGAATCATGTTACCTGATATCAAACTATACTACAAGGCCATGGTAATCAAAACAGCATGGTACTGGCATAAAAACAGACACGTGTAGCTCAATGGAACAAAATAGAGAACCCAGAAATGAACCCACACCTATATGGCCAATTAATATTTGACATAGCAGGCAAGAACATACAATGGGGTACAGACAGTCTGTTTAATAAATAGTGTTAGGAAAATTAGATATGTACAAAAAATGAAACTAGACCACCTTCTTGCACCATATACAAGAATAAATTCAAAATGGATTGAAGACTTAAATCTAAGATGAAAGCATAAAAATCCTAGAAGAAAACAGGCAGTAAAATCTCAGACATTTAATTTTTTTTTTCTGATATATCTCCTTGGTCAAGGGAAACAAAGAAAAATAAATAAATTGGACTACATCAAACTAAGAAGTTTTTGCACAGCAAAGGAAACCATCAACAAGATAGAAAGACAACACACTAAATGAGAGAACATTATTTGTCAATGATACATCTGACAAGGGGTTAATATCCAAAATTTACAAAGGACTTATGCAACTCAACACCAAACAACCCAAATAAAAAATCAGCAAACAATCTGGATAGACGCTTCTCTAAAGAGAACATACATATGGCCAATAGTCATATGAAAAGATGCTCAACATCACCCTAATCATCAGAGAAACACAAGTTAAAACCACAATGAGATATCACCTTGCACCTGTCAGAATGGCCATCATTAATGAACCAACAAACAACAAGTGCTGGTGAGGACATGGAGAGAAGGGAACCCTTGTGCACTGCTGGTGGGAGTGCTGATTGGTGCAGCCACTGTGGAAAGCAGAATGGAGTTTCATTAAAAACTTAAAAATGCAACTGTCTTATGACCCAGCCATTCCACTTCTGGATATATATCTGAAGAAATCCGAAACACAATTCTAAAGAATAGATGCCTTACTATGTTCATTGCAGCATTATTTTCAATAGCCAGGCTATGGAAGAAACCCGAGTGCCCATCAATAGATAAGTGGATACAAAGTGGTGGTGCATCTACACAACAGAATATTACTCAGCTCTAAAAGAGAACGAAATCTTACCATTTGTGACAGCATGGAGGAACTTAGAGGGTATTATTCTAAGTGAAATAAGCCAGTCAGAGAAAGACAAAAACATACGCTTTCACTTGTATGTGGAATGTAAAGAACAATATAAATGAACAAACAAAATGGAAACGGACTCATAGACACAGAGGTCAGACTGATGGTTGCCAGAGGGGAGGGGATTGGGGGGACCGGGTGAAAAATGCGTAGGGATTGAGAAGTACAGCTTGGTAGTTACAAAATGGTCAGGGGGGTGTAATGTACAGTATAGGGAACGTAGTCAATAATACTGTAATATTTATGTGTGGTGACAGTTGGATACTGGAAATACCACGGGGAATGCTTGATAAAATATTTGATCATCTAACCACTATGCTGCATACCTGAAATGAATATAAATAATATTGAATGTAAACTGTAACGGACAGAGTACAAAGAAGAGTAGCTTCAGGACTGAAGCCTTTCAGTGGTAGACAAGATCGGAAGTTCTGACACAGCCAGCACTCTGCTCCCTCCCCCCCTTGTCTTGATAACTGCTCGTCCAGATTCTCACCACTCTGTAAAGCCCACCACACTTTGGAACCTCCTCCTGTTGACTTGACTAGGTTGCAACAGTGGGGAGGCAGCTGAGTGGACACCTGTGAGATTTAGTGCGTAGTTCTGGCTCTGCTCATTATCACCTACGTGGTTTTAAAATCACAGGACTGTTCCTCTGGGCCTTAGTTACTTTGGATCTGATATCTTTAAGCTAATAGTTTATGAGATGTTATTCACAAGCAGAAGCTTGGGTGTCAAAGTCGCTGATTACTTTCACTGAGGTTCCAAGTTGCCTACCACAATTAGCTTTTAGCACAGAAGCCTATCGCCACTTCTGTTCTCTCGCGGTGGTCGCGTAGAGAGTCAGCATCAAAGCTGCAATTGGACCATTTCTAGAAATATCTTAGGCAATTCCGAATGCCTCACTTACATAGGGACTATGCGGACCCTCGCTCCCTCTTGGTATATGGTATTTACATAGCCTTTGAAATCTTTTCTAGACCTAGTGTGAGGTCTCCTTTGGAAAGTGCCTCCTAAGAAGGGGAACCTGCTCTGAGTTCTTCTTCTGACCTTTGTCATGCTAAGTAGAAAGGTTTAGAGCAGCAAAAGGGGTGTCCAAACTTTTGGCATCTCCGGGCCACCCTGGAAGCAGAAGAGATGTCTTGGGCCACACATTAAATACATCGTGACATGTGATCACTAAAAAAAATCTCATAATTTTTAAAATAAATTTATGATTTTTTGCTGAGTCACGTTCATAGCCATCCTGAGCTGCATGCAGCCTGCAGGCTGCAGGTTAGGAAGGTACACAAGTGTGGTGTTTTGTTTCATTTAAATTTCAATGAGAACAGCCTAAAATGGCTATGAAGAAAATAGTAATGCACAGCCAACTCTGATTTTTGCCTTGATATGATGTTTCTAAATTACTCTATTTGCCAAGATACTGATGGGATTTGATCTCTTTTTTGAAGAGATTAGCCTTGATCGTGTATGGAGAAGGGACTTTAGGGGGACACAAGTGGAAACAGGAGAACCCTGGAGGGAATAACTGATAGGCAAAGCTAGAAAGTAGTTTGGACCGGGCAACAGCAGTGAAGTTGGAGAGAAGGCATCAGAACTGAAGTGCGTCTGGGAGGTAGAGCCAAGTAGACTTGCTGATAAATTGGCCTTGACTGGGAAATAAGGCAACTACTGTCCTGGTTTGCTCATCACTGGTCCCAGTTTTAGCCAGACCCTGCCCGTGGGGGACTACCCACTCTTTAATCCTGGGGATTAGATTCACAAATCATGACAGTTCTGCTTGGCTCTAAAGTTCCAGATTTCTGTCATTCTGTGAAATACTCCTGCAGAGCAATTTTCCCCCCATGGAAAGGCTAATGGTGACGTCGATGTTTTCCCCTGCCAGGGCCAGGGCAGAAACTTCCGAAGAAGGAGACCTCTATGAGCTAACACATCCCGTCTTTGTAATGTCTACGTAAAAGAGAGTCCTCTCCTGGTAGGGGAGATTTAGCTTCTAGAAAAGGAAGACTTTTCTAACTGTGTAGCTCTGGGAAATGGAAACCTGTGAGTCTTCCCTTTTGAAAGGTCTTTGAAGAGCAGATTGGACATCCATTCATCTGAAGGCTTCCCAGAATCAAAGTGAAGGTTGACATGACCTCCTGAGGTCACTTTGGCAAATGGCTTGAGTTCTACAGCAAAAGAAGTTGGAGAACATGCAATGTAGTGAGTCTTTATTGTCATGACCCAAGATAAATGTTTAACCTCCCATTTTCTCAGATACAGGTGGCCTTGATGAGAATCCCCTAGAGATGCATTCAGTCTTGCAGCTGTTAAATTTAGCTGCTCCGAAGCACCTGCTAAGAAACCTCTCCTACAGGAACCATGTGGTAAGAGGCCCATTTGTTGGTGTTCCCATCCACACAGTTCCGTTTCTCTTTAGAATTTGGTCTGCTGCCCCTCACCCACTTCTGAAAGAGTTTTGTCTCCTATTTTGCTTTTCTTTCTTCAAACTGCTTGCCACACGTGAAGCCTTGACCCTACCCATAGGGAATTATGAGTCTCTTCAAATCCTGTAAATGAGATCATCTTTACAAAAAAGAAAAACTGCTAAGTGTCAAGTATCACTTTATAATGCAGCTCTTGACTTTGTATTATTCAAGAGTGCCAGGCCTTTCATCTGCTTTGCAAACCTGCTCAAGACTTGACTTAATCAGTTTTCTGAACACGCAGGGAAGCTATGGTATAGGAGTGGGGGTAGGGAGTAGTTTCTTGCTAACTCTCACATGTCCTCTTTATAAAATAAGTAGATCTTTCTTTCAGGGAATAAATTATATCAATGCTGATCTGGGAGCATACCCTTTTCTGTGATCTTCAATTTCCTTAGCAATTCACAAGTAAAGTAGGCAGATTTCTTTGTCCATTCTGTGACAGAACCACCTTTCAGCCCCAATCGCCATGTACCCTGACAGCCAAGATCAGGTCACTAGCTGCTGCGTGCAGGCTTGTCGTCCTTATCTCTTTCCAGGGAAGCATGAGGATTAGGGAAGAGAGTGTTTTCCATATTTAAACTTGAAGCTTTCTTACTTGCAACCATTTAATGAGAATAAACATTATACTTCTAGAAATACCTCATATTTATTTAGCACCATATAATGCCTCATTTAACAGCCTACTACCAGCCCTATGAGGCATATGTTATTATTTTTTTAATCCTCACCTGAGGATATGTTTATTGACTTTAGAGAGAGAGGAATGGGGAGAGAGAGAGGGGGAGAGAGAGAACCATCCATCGGTTGCCTTGGTTGCCTCTCGTATGTGCCCTGACAAGGGGTCAAACTTGCAACCGTTTGGTGTATGGGACAATGCCCAACCAACTGAGCCACTGGGCCAGGGCAGAGGTGTATATTGTTATCCCCAATGAATAGATGAGGAAACTGAGGTTTGGAAACTAAGATGTTTGTGCAGGCTCACATTGCTAGTAAGCATTAGAGATGGGTTTGCTGCTACTGTGGATACCATAAGACGATCAAGGACATGATGTTTATCTTCACGCGTCTTTTCTGCCGTATTCCTAGTGGGCTCTTAAAGAACCAACTTTTAATCCAGTCATTCAGGGTGAGGGAGTTTCAGCAAAAGGCAGGTCTTTTCAAAGTGGCCTAGGTACAATGCAGGCCTGATTCCCCACAGGAGAACCTATCCGTGGGCGTGGGTCCTGTCATTTGGACCTCGCTTTCCCCTGGGAGCTGGGCCCATGCCACCAAGAATGGTCTCCTATAGAGACGCAGTTGAATTTGGGAGATAAACGAAGACTGTGAGTATTGGATCTGGGGAGCATTATGCTAAGTGAAATAAGCCAGGCGGTGAAAGACAAAAACCATATGATCTCATCTATAAGTGGAGCCTAATCAACAAAACAAACAAGCAAGCAAAATAGAACCAGAAACATTGAAATTAAGGACAAACTGACAATAACCAGAGGGGAGGTGGGAGGGGGTTATGGAAGGAAATGGGGGAAGGGTTTTCAGGAACAACTATGAAGGACACATGGACAAAACCAAAGGAGGCGTAGTGTTAAGGGTGGGAGGTGGGGATGGCTGGGGTCGGGGGGGAGTGGTGGGGTGAAAATGGAGACAACTGTACTTGAACAACAACAAAAAAGTCAAAAAAATACAAATAAATTTTAAAAAAGACTGTGAGTATTGTTCTGTGACTCATGCCTATAGTGAGGGTCAATGAATCTGAGTAAAGCAGCACAGTTTATTGGAAAGAGCCCAGAATTTGAAGTGAGCAGGTCTGTGTTACGGCCTCATTTGTACCTCTTACTAGATACCTTTGGCAAGATAGGAAATATCAAATAAACCCAAATCCTTTATCTCTAAAGCAGAATAATTACCATTTTTACTTGACAGCATTGTCAGAAAGGTAGAAATAAAGTGTTTTGACATGCCTTGCAATGTGTTATCAAAATTTCGGGGTTTTTTATTTTTATCTGTTATCAACAAGTGAGAAAAACAAAGCAGGTGGTGCGGGATACCCAGGGAAACGACCCCCTGGTGACTGGCTGCCACTTCGGAAGTAGGCTTAGAAGTTGGAATTTGCATTTGCGGACCTTTATGTTAGGACAGATGCAATGGCACAGGTGGAACAAACAGCGACGATTAAGAATATATCAACCAAATGAAATTACGTATGGGAAAAGGTTAAGTTGCTTCATCTTTCCGAATCTTGGTTTCTCCCTCAACAAAACGGAAATGATTATATACAATCATATTTTATTTTGAATGTTAAATGATATTAAAAAATACATACAGAACTCCTTAGCATAATCCTTAGCACAGCATAACTAAGCAAGAAGTTGGCTCAGTGACTATGGAGAAGCAGCCTAGTGTCGTGGGTGGGAAACCCTGGCACTCGCTGTGACCAGCCACTCAAGTTCGCTTCCCTCTGTTCCTTCATCTGTATGTAGATGGTTTACTGTGACAGTGACCGGAACACAGTATCCAATGAATGGTCTGTATTATTAAAATTAAGTTTATATAATGAGTTAGTAGTGGAGTGGAAGCCTATGGAAGCTAAATATTTAGACAGATGGGACCAAATGGGAACTTCCCATGTGTTTTTCCACTAGTCAGGACCAGTTGTCAAGGCTGGCAGGACATTAGAGCCTGTTCTCACCATTCTGATATTCAGCAGAGCTGGGAACAAAGGACCTAGAAAAGACAGGTGGGCATGGAATTGCCACAGGTGAACCATTAATAGGTAAAGGCCAGAAACACAAGTAGAAGCGAAAGTCAGCTGGATTTATGGTCCACAATTATGTATGGACAAGGAGAGAATTTTACTCACTGGAAAGAATACAACCAAATACAATATTAGCTTTATGGGCTTATGGATTCATTAGCCTCAGTAAGCATCATGGGCTGTCAAACAACAAAAACGGTTAACTCCAAAACAATAATTAGAATAATGGATTGTTATGGAAAGTCACAGTTCATCAAAAATAACTTACAAAAGCTATTATTATAAGTTTATGTAAGGAGGCCTTAGTTGTATTTGTCATATAAGAAACACTAGGATCTTTCTGCAGGCTTACTATTAGCAAATTTGAGAATGTTTTGTTAAAATCTGGGGATTTGACGATTTCTGAAATTTAATTCTATGCAGCAGGCCACTGGAATTGACTGAATAAACAAGGAAAGCATCAACACTCTGTAAACCCAATCTGTTTTTCAGAGATGCCGTCTTACATTAGACTATCAGCTCCAGCTTAGCCTTGACTGAAGGGAGATACACTTGGAAAGGGGATTTAAAAATAACGACATATACTTCCTCTGTCATGCCATATGCTGATATCTGTGACCTGTCCCTACACACTGGCAGAGCTCCCCTCTACACAAGCAGGATCAGGGGCTCTAGGCCCAGGCTAAGCTCCTGAGATCTTGGGCTGAGCACAGGGCTCAGGCGGGGCTGACCACAACGCACGCATCAGCGTGACCCCAGAGAATCCTGGGAGTGAGGTAGAAATCAGAAGCCAGGCAGCCCTTCTGAAGAGCCTCCCAGGAGAAGGCCAAGGGACAGGACGGAAGCTGGCGTCCTAGGGTCAGATCAGGAGAATATATAAACCTGGACGTGGTGGGAGGGGCTCCTAGAGTTGCTGGGGTGACGTATCACATACATCTTAGGTTATACAGGCCTGCACTCAGCCTCTGACATCTGGAAAGCAAAAACGTCTTCCAAGTCTTAAAAAAGGTGCTCAGTAGGACACGACTGAGGTTTGCTCATTTCACCTCTCTCTAACTTGGCGTGTAGTAAGCATCTTACAAATGGTAGATAGTAATCATTTCACATAACGTGGAAAAACAGGACTTTGGGGGCCCTAGTTCAGAAAGTCGGTGGTGATGAGATCATCTAACCTGGGTGCTTCTTTGGGAAGAAATGATTCCTTGTGGCTCGTGACTCATTCTCCGACTCTGCTGCAAGTGCCTTTCGTAAGTGGGAAGCTGGCCTGCCACCCTTCCCTCCCGTGTTCTGCCTGTTCCCGTCTGCTTGCTGCCTCTGTCTCTGCCGTCTCACCATGCACCCGGGTAGTGGACACGGGTGGTGCTGGCAGCAAACAGGAGTCTAAACATCTGAAGGAGGGCCTGGTCCTGCTTTTCTGCCACTTTTCAGACCTAGATTACTTAGGTGCACTGGACGGCTCTACCTCAGCTCTGCTCAGGTCTGCTCAGATCGCTCGCTGCTCTTTCTCAGCGATCTGAGAAAGAGTGTCTGAAAACAAACGAACACGCAGAGAAATCCTGCCCCTTTAGGGGCAGCCTTGTTTTGGAAAATTTACTCGCCGCGTTGGACCAGAAGAAAGGTTTGGCCGTATGGATGAGAACGTGACCTTTGTGTGAAGTGCGTTGGTCATTCACGGCACGTCACCCTCATCTGCAGGACCGGAGACCCTCCTCTATTTCAGAACTTCTCTGATGTTTATAAACCTTCTTGTTTTAAAAGTCAGAATCTGGTTCTCCAGGCTAAACCGACTAGATTTCCCAGCTGGCTGCATTTTTGTCTTTTATGGTTATTGTATAATGCCTATTTAAAACGAGCAATAAGTCTATAAGTAAACTGGGTATTTTAGAATTCATTTATGAATAATTTTATTAAATATTCTCTCTTCACTAATTTTTGTACTTGATCTTAGCCAAAAGGCCAAGAAGTGACGTCTCTTCACTAATTTTAAAAAATAAACATACAGGATAGCCTCTGTCCCCTGTCTCACTATTGAATCTGATCATGTTTTGGGTCTCTTAGGTAAGAAGTGTTTTACATGAATGGCAAGATTGTATATTGGACCAGATGGGAAAACTTCACTAGAAGGAGGACTACGTTCAAGCTCTTTTGACAACAATGTAGCCAGGAAGCCATGTTTGAAATTGCCGGGGGCAAAGACTACATTACTGCTGCCTACTTTAGCACCAGCAACTGGGGCTCGCTCTTCCCCCTGATTAATTTCCTTCTACGCTGGCTGTTGCAAGTAATAGAAAGTACGGAGTCAGGCTGGGTCCAAGTCCTGGCTGAGTGACTCACACGTTTTCTCTGAGCCTTGCTTTCCTCCTTGATAAATGAGGATAATAATGCTGACTTGACGGAGTTGTCCAGGTTAACCACAGTGGATCAAGCTACTAGGCCCTTGTGCTGGACACCTACCGGTTGGGGCACTACTGCCCACCTGTGATCTTAGTCTCAATAAGGGAAACATGTCCAGGGTTGGTCCCTTGGCCAAGTCTCTTGGCCTCTATTTGGCTTACATGACATTTGTGTGACAGTATGTCCAGCTGACCCATAAAGGGAAGGATTTAGACAAGGCTGAAATGCATCAAATTCAGTCCTGTCTCCACAAATCAAGGTCTATGTTGTGCTAATGTGAAAAGGGTCTGCAGACACATAAGAGCTTGACATGATTCAGCCCAGGACTGAGAAGGAGCCAAGGACCTTAATTCCTACCCAAGTCTAATATTCACAAGAGTTTTGACTTAATCTCCTTGTAATGACTTTTGAAACAAGGGTAACAGTACAAAAAAAAAAAAAAAAATTCTGGCAAAACCAGAGCTGTTTTAACTTAATTTTAACGCTTTGTTAAATTTTGCTTTTCTCACAGTCCCTAGCTCCTTAGTAGTAATTAAAAGTGTGTGGATGAGGCTCACTCACAACCAACCCTTTGGCCAAAAAAATGAAGCGTGGACTTCTCTTGAGGGATGATGACTGTTCTTCGACAGCTCACATGGCTGAGAACTGAACTGCGTGCCAGCTGCTGTTCTAAGCACTTTTCAGGGCCTTATAATATTCTAAGCATGCTTTAGAATGTTCTAAGTACTATTCTAAACACTGTTTCAGGTGCTTAAAGTAGATGAAGTACTTTTCTATTTTTCCTCAGAGCCAGCCTGGAAGGTTGGTACGCTTCATTTCCCAAATTTTCCCTGACTGCTTTTGCCACTTCCATGGTTACAGCCTACCCCGGGTGACTGTCACCTCTTGCCTGGGGACTACAGCGGACATAGCTATTGCTTCCGTCCTTACCAACTTCACCTTTTCTACTCATAGCAACCAGCATGATGCTTTTGAAACATAGATCATATCTAATCATTTTCTTTCTCTTAAAAAAAAAAAGGCACAACAAACAAACCAAAGCCTTCACTCATTTTCCAACATACTTCACTTCAGATTCCTTGAAAAGCCTTCAAAGTCTCTGCAGGATCAGATCTTCACTGTCCGGCTCAAACTTTGCTCACTTGGCTTCAGCCACAGTGGCTTCTCAGCCACCCCAGACACAGTTCTGCCTCAGGGCCTTGGTGCTTCCCGTTCCCAGTGCTTGGGATGCGATGCTCTTCCCTGATATCGTCTCCTCCCCTCTCCCCTCCCCCTCCCTCTTCCCTTCCTCCTCTCCCTCCTCCACCTCCTCCTTCTCTTTCACTTTTCATTGATGTCTTTACTTAAGTCTCTTCAGAGAGGTTTTCTCTCCCCTTCTATCAAAAACTGCACTTCTGTCCAGAAAGGGATTTCATCCACTTACCCTGCTTTATTTTACTTATGGCATTTATCACTGAGCCGAATCTATTTTCATGCATTGATTATCTGTCTTCTGTCTTTAGAAAGTAAGTTTCATGAGGGGCGGGACTTTGTTTTGTTCATTGCTGTATCCCAACACTTAAAACTATGCCTGGCACATGGTAGTGTTTTGTATAAGTAAATTTTGAGATGTTATTTAAATACAATAAAATACACCCATTTAAGTGAACAGCTTGACGAGTTTCGACTAATGTATAAACCATGTAACCACTACAATCACAAGACAGGACGGTTCCCCAAAAGCTTTCTTCCTGTCCCTTCACAGCAAATCCCTGCTCCCTGTCCACCCCTGAGCTCCAGCCGGGTACTGATCTGCACTCTGTCACCATAGATTGGGTTTGTCTTTCTAGAATTTTATATAAATGGAATCTTATGGTATTTACTGTTTTGTGTCTGGCTTCTCTAAGCATTATAGATGTATATTTAATACATAGATTCACCTATTTTATTGTGGTAGTTTGTTCCTGAGTAGTGTTTCAATATTGGGATTCACTGCAGTTTATCTGTTAACTAGCTGATAGATACCTGGGCTGTTTACAGTCTTTGGCTATAATGACTAAATCTGTTTTGAACATTTAAATACAAGTCTTCTTTGATGATAAAGGCCTAGGTGTGGCTTAACATATAGTTGAATGAATTTTACAAATGGGGAATTGGAGCCTTAGGAAAGATGAATGATCTTTGATCTTCTCAAGTACACATAGGCAGTAAGAGGTGGATCCGGGGTTTGCACCTGGTTGGTTTGACTCCAAAGTGCCTGAGATTGAATCTTTCCTTGAAGGGTTCTATGCCCAAGAAAGCTGAAGAGTCTCACACATGCCTCAGAGTGGCTCTCTGCCCTCAGACATAGCAGTAGACTGGGGTTGAGCAGAGGCCGTTTACCTGCTTTCCTCCGGGATTTCCTTCCTGCCCCCCTCCCTCTCCTGCTCTTCTTCCACAGTGTTATCCTCTGAGCACAGAGCATGCGTATTGAAGGAAAAGCAGCAGAAGCAGCTCTTATTGTAACTGAAGCACATGGCATGTGTCCCGTGAGCCGGAGGGAGACTTCTCACCTGCACACACTGGGGCCTGCGCTGCTCGTGGGCCTGGATGCAAGTGACTGGCTGGGCTAGGGTAGCTTTGCTGCTGTTGCACCTTACACGTGTATGGTGAGAAGCAGACACTAGATCTGAGTTCTCGTCTTTGTTAAAGACACCTTCGTCTTCTTACCTGAGAATCTCCACTGGGTGCTTGCTGAACATGTGACCCAGAATTATTACAAAGATCAGACGGCCTGTACCATCCACGGCCAAACTGGACGAATGGTGAGCAAACATACACCAGCACGGCTTTTGCGGAAACAGTACAGGAATAAAACCACCCGTCCTGGCATGGCTTTTTCCAGCCTAGCAGTACGGGAATTACATGCTGGCATCAACAGGTATGACTTCACAGAAGAGGATGAGGAAGAATGAATTTTAAGGATGTTCCCTGCTACACCTTTTAAAGAGTAGCCAGGGTGGAGGATTAAACCGCCAGGTTTGCCGGGGTCTCAGGCAGCCTTACATGTGAAATACTAGCTAAATAAGCCGCAGAAGACTGGCTTTGCTGTGGCGTTGCCAGCTCTCCAGCCTTGAGGAGCCCCTTTGTTTTGTGGTTTTTCCCTCTGGAGGAGGAGGGGGCTGGCCAGCGTGCCAGCCGTACCCCGTTCCTAATGTGTGAGGAATAACCTGGTGGCGTGTTAAAAATGCAGATTTTCCAGATCCTACTCTCAGTGATTTGGAGCTGATCAGGTTGGGAGGGAGCCCAGGAATCTGCATTTCAGCAATTCCCTGATGATGTGGATGCTTGTGGGAAGGGAACTATACTCAGAGAAAGCGGGACCTAAGCCTGACATCTTTCTCGGTGAGCAGGGTTCAGTGGGGACCCCTTGCAGGTGACCGACTGGAAGCCAGCTCTGCTCTGGGACAAGGAGCAGTGACTGGGCTAAGCCCCCTGGCTGCTGCCACCCATCCACAGGCAGGCTGACCCTCTTTGGAATGTCTTGATGGGAGGGGAACCTGACAGGTTAATGCTGTGTTATTTATAACGCATCACTCCTGCCTCCTACACTGTGTCACCTCTTGTTGTTTTTGTACCACATGCTCCGCAGCTCTTGTAAATAAGAACTCCCTGTTGGCTTGTGCTATTGCAGTTATTGCTTGGTATTTTTGTCTTCTGTTCTTTTTTGCCTCGCCATGTTCCACATTGGACAGCCTGGTGTTTCTCCCTCTCCTTTGCAGCATAGAGTTGTTGGGAGAATTAAGTTAGATAATGTGTGTAAACCATTGAGAACAGGGCCTGCCTGGCACATTTTATCACTCAGTGAATATTAGTTGTCATCATCACCGTCATCGTTATTTCAAAAATATAAGCTTGCGCATTTGTGTAAATACATACATTTGTTTCAACCTTCTGTTCAAAAGCCTTTATGGATCCCAGTGTTCTACTTCATAGGGACCAACTCCTAGCCTGGCAGCCGAGGCTGACCCATCTTCCTCATCAGTCTTAGCTTTATCTTTTACCCACACAGTGTTTTAAGTGAGCTGAATGGCTCGGTGTTCCTTCCCATGCTTTTCCGTGTGTCTTCTGACACTAGACTTCATGCTTAGAAAGCCCTTCCCTGAAACATCGCATACCATGACCACCCTCCGTGCCCAAGAGAAAGCGCTAAAGTCATTCCATCCCCAAAGGGCCCTCGTCCTTCCTGGACAGTATTACTAGTTCCCCCCCGGTAGACTCTCAGGGGGTTTTATCTGACTCCCTTACGCCACCCACACTTTGCACTTTGTGATGGAGTTGTTTGAGCTTGGGTCTTTTCTCCTCTATTAGGAGAGTAGGGTAGTGGGTTTAGGATATTTAGCGAGTTACATACTTCTTTGCATCCTTACCCTTCCAGTCCTAACTGCCCTTCCCCCCACACAGTGACCGCATATGGTGGCATCTCCATGCCCGTTGGTTGAATATATAAATTACAATGAACATCACCGGATGCCAGGTGTATCAGTCAGCCTCGCACAGTGAGAGGAAGCGGGCTGCTTATGTAGCCTCTGTCTCCTTTTTCACCTCCCTTGCTCTTTTGTGAGAAACTTCCTCGGTCGTTGTGGCCTTGGCTGCAAGTTCTCGCCTATCCTTCCTCCCTCGTCCAGTTAAATGTCTTGATTCTGTGTCACTGTTGACTTGCTGACATTTGGTAGCTGACTGCTGTGAGTGTGCTAAAGGCTGGTAAGCTCAAGAGCTTTGTCTTGCGTTTCAGCTGGTGCAGATTTCTAATGCTCAGTTTTGCTGTACAGGGGATCCTTTGGCCAGTAGATTCTAGCTTGGGGCATGAGGCCTCCTGGCGTATGGCACAAGTTACTCTAGTGGGTTTTCAGATTCATATATGCATTAAGAAGTGTGTGCTGGCGAAGAAAGAAATAAACTCTCTTGCAATATTTGTACTGGTATTTTTCCAAATATACAAGGTCTGTCTGGAAAAAGTTCAGCCATTGTTAATATAAGAAGAATGGTTTACACGACACTGATGTAACCTGGCAGCCAAGGAGAGTGGACTGGAATGTGCATGTGTGAACAGTGATGACTTCACTGTACTAGTCAGTGGGGGTGGTAGACACCATTGAGTGAGCATGTGTACTGTGTGGCCATCACATTCAAAACCACTGAGCAAGTAGAGCAATGAATCGGCATCAAATTTTGTGTTAAGCTTGAACATTCCTGCACATGGGAACTATCTGGATGATTCAGAAGGTCGAAGCTATGGGCAACTGGTGATTGGCAGCTTCATCATGACAATGCGCCTGCTTGTGCATCATGTCTTTTGCAGAGTTTTTTGTGAAACCTCGAATCACCCAGGTGACCCAGCCCCCCTAGAGCCCAGATTTGGTACCCTGTGACTTCTGGCTTTTCCCAAAACTAAAATGGCCTTTGAAAGGGAAGGGATTTCAGATGAGATTCAGGAAAATATGATGGGGCAGCTGATGGTGATTGGGAGAACCATGTGAGGTGTCAAGGTGCCTACTTTGAAGGGGACTGAGGTGTCATTGTCCTGTGTACAATGTTTCTTGTATCTTCTTCAATAAATGCCTTTATTTTTCAAAATACATGGCTAGATACCTTCTGGACAGACCTTATATGTCGGTATTACTGTGATGAGTAAAATGAAATTATTTAAAGGAATTACTGAATGCAGTACATCCTTTTTTGTCAATTTGCATTTTCCCATTCATGGGTTGTTAACATAAAAACAACTCTTACGTTTTGAGCCCAAGGAATTTTTGCTAAGAGTGGTTATCTCACTTAGAACTTGCTGTGTGTCTGGGCCACGCAATCCACTCTAGTAGGCCACCAGCCACACGTGGCTGTTGAGCTCTTGAAAATGTGGCTGGTGCCACTGATGAATGGAATTTCAAATTTTATTTCATTTTAATTAATTTAAATTTAATAACTGACACTGGATCCAGCTATCGGAAAACTTTTAAAGTATGTTTGGGACAATGTGGATAGAAGAATTTACTTTTTCAAATGTAAATTTTATAAAATCTACATACACATGAAGTATTTCTGATGAAAATTCAGCATCTGAATTGAGGTGCGTGCTAAGTGGGAACAATACAACAGATTTCAAAGATTTAGTAGAGAAGCATATAGCATTTGTAGTAACATTTTTATTGATGGCATGCTAAAATGATAATGTTTTTGATATATTGTGTTAAATCAAATGTTATTAAAATCAATTTCTCCTCTTTCTACTTTTTTAAATATGTGGCTACTAGACAGTTAATATTTCATGTGCGGTTCACATTATATTTCTTTTGGACAGTGAAGCACTGCATCATGTCTCTCAGTGGTTAATTGATTCTTTCCAGCACAAATCTCTTCCCTCCCATATTCTCTGTTTCAAATGGGCCAAAGAGGTACTACAATTACCTTAAAACAAGCGATGAAGCAAAATTGCTGCCTTCCACACGTACCTCATGAACACCCCTTTGCAGGATCCCTCTGTTTCCCATCTGTACCGTTTCTCCCAATTTTCATTTTTGCCAGATTGTGATTTCTGTTAGCAGCTTGTGAAACCATGGGCCCGAGAATGGGAGAAAAGCTTGGCAGAGTAATGATGGGAGATTTCAAATGTTTGGGCCTGTGTAAGCAGGCTCCTTTAGCTGCAAAATGGAGTACCAATAAGGCACTGATACGCTTTGGTGTAAATGCCATCCCCTAGGATATAGAAGTGACGGTTCTGTCCAACAAAGAAGACCCAGAGTAGTGAGTGGGAGAAGAAAGGGGTTCTGGAAGGAAGTGATTTTATCCTCGGAGTTCATCAGAATCAAGTAAAGAAGACTAAGCAGAGGACCCGAGACTTGAGCGAGGCAGGCTTCAGCAATGTCAGAAAAAGCAGAAGATGTCATTCCACGGCATCCAGTCCTAACAGGGAAGAGGGCTCGGTAATGTTATGGAGATCTCAGAAAGTAACTTGCAAGTAAGTGATCTTCGCAAGGAAGAAAAAGATACATATGAAGGTGTTTTCTTTCTTCCATCGCCGAGAGCATTTGCAATTGCGGTATGAATGCTCAGGGGCTTCCCCAGGAGCTCAGAGGCAAAGAGGGCATGAGCCAAAGAGGGACAGAAGGACATGGAATAAACACGAGTGTGACACGGCAACAGCAACGTGTAAGAACGGTACCCTGAAGGCCGAGGGTTCACACTGGCCGATGCTGGTGACCGGTGATGACAACACTAGGAGCCATTTTTAGGCTGGTGCAGGAAGGGGAATGAGGAGGGGCAGACCTTGACCTTGGGGTCACAGTGCTTATTCTTGTCTTCAGATTGGGAGAGTGAACATTAATTAATAACAAGTAATAAATTAATAACAGGGTGAGTTATACCCCGTAGGACCAAGAAGCAGTCAGTAATGCCATTGAATTTCCAACAGAACCTTTAGAGACTAGAAGAATAGTAAAGTGCTCAGGATCTGGGGAAAACTTGTGAGTTTCCAGATTTAAACAGGAAGGAAGTGAAGACTCTAGTATAATGAGTTTTGTCAATTCCAGGCAATATTCTAGTATAGATTATGAAGTGGGTAGTTTGTGAAAATTAGAAAAGCTATTAGTGGTCAGTAGGAGCAGTTGAGGTACCCCCCAAATAAGTAATTTCAGAGTAGTTGATCTTAATTTGTTGAGACTGGGATAGTGTTTGAAATATGTGTCTGCAGTTCCTAAGACATTTAATTGGGTCTCTCATGAAACTGTTGGGAACCAAACTGAGAAATGTAAACTGAATGATGCCAGCATGGTGTTGGGTAACAAACACCCACAATTAAAGGAGACTGGTCACTTATTACTTACTAAAACACAACCAGTTCTATCAATGAATTAGTTAAAGTTAAAAAAGACAGGCTTCTCAATTTGCGGATGCCATGAAACTTTCAGGAATAGATAATGTATTTGATGGTGGAATGGAAAAAAGGTCTTGACAGTTAGGAATGATGGGCCTCATCAAAGAGGATGGGTTTTATTTTAATAGGAAGGAATTAACGTGGAGCCCTGCACTTAGTTTCAGAAAATTACGAGAACCAGCAGCCATGGTACATATGAACAAGACTCAGGGGGTTTAAATTCACAGTAAACGCAACCTGAGTCAACAGTGTGGCGTGCCTGATGAAGAACTAACGTGAACCTGGGCTACACTGGGATAGAAAGAGATAAATTGGAGAGGCAAGTTGCTAGGAAAATCACTGGGAGGTCAAGGTGCTTGAGCACTAAGAGCTAGGAGGAGACATTGGAGCTGTGGGAGTATGGAGGCTGGAAACTCAGTTAAGTGGCTTTAACTATTCAAAATAGGAGAGAATTTTGCTGTATGTGTTAGACTTGTCCCAATGGGGAGTAATTAGACCAATCTGTAGAAAATAAGGGATGTGAGTTTTAGGCCATCAAAAGGAAGCATTTTCCTTTCTTAAAAGATTTTATTTATTTTTAGAGAGGAAGAGAAACATCAGTGTGTGGTTGCCTCTCACACACCCCCTACTGGGGACCTGGTCTACAACCCAGGCATGCTCCCTGACTGGGAATCGAACCGCTGACCTGTTGGTTTGCAGGCCAGTATTCAGTCCACTGTGCCACACCAGCCAGGGCAAAAGGAAGCATTTTCTAACAGCTCAGATGGAGTGGAGAGTATCACAGAGGGAAACAAGTCATCCCGTCTCGAAAGGAATGCGGGGACGTCTGGATGACCTTGGGTGCATCTGGTCATCAGAGACATCCTTCTAGCCCTGGGAGCATGACAGTGTACTCATTCATTCATTTAAATGCTACTGAAGACATTGCAGTTGATTTAAGAACTGTGACAAATATACAAGAAAGCATCACTTTTGTTTTTGTAAGTAAATTATTTTCAACAGCCAGAGGCTCTGATACCTCCTAGTGGTTATATCACCAAATTAGAATATATGTAGTTGATTACCAGATGTTAAATTCTGTCATAAGAAAAATGTTCAGAAAACATACAGAAAATAAATAACCAAGAAATAGCTCTGGGGACCTTGTCATTTTCTCCTCCAAATGAATCCTCCTTTTTCTCACTCTTTCTTTTTCTCCCTTTGCACCTCCCTGCTCCTGCCCTTTTCCTGCTGCATCCTCTTTTCCCGACTGCTGTCGTCTTCAGAGACGTTAGATAAAATTTACTGAATTCGTTCTACTAGTTCATTAATTTATTTATTTGGGCCTCAAAGATTACAATAATTTTCTAAGTTTAATGTGTACACAGGATGATTTCATACATGTAGGTGTTGTGAAATGATTACCATAATATGGTTAGTTAACACCTCCATTCCCTCACACAATCACCACTTTGTGAGTCTACGTGTGTGCGTGGTGGTAAGATTCAAGATCTACCCTCTTAACAACTGTCTAGTATGAAATACAGTATTGTTAACTATAGTTGCCATACCATTACGTTAGAACCCCAGAACTTATTCACCTTGTAGCCGGAAGGTTGTATCCTTTGAGCAACATCTTCCTGTTATCCGAGCTCCTTAGCTCCTGGTAACTGCCATTCATTCTGCCCTTTGTTTCTGTGAGTTTGGAGTTTTGGATTCCACAGATGAGAGAGATAATACAGGATCCGCTTTTATTGTCTGACTTCATTTAGCACAATGCCCTCAAGGTCCATGCTATTGTCACAAAAATCAAGATTTTCTTCTTTTTTATTGCAATAATATTGCATTATATATATTATATATATCACGCATTTTTTATCCATTGATCTGCCAGTGGACACTTAGGTTGCTTCCATGTCCTGATTATTGTAAATAATGTTGAAATGGGCAGGAAGATCCCTCTTCAAGGGAGGGATCTCATTTCCTTCAGGTGTATACCCAGAAATGGGATCTCTGGTAACGTGGTGGTTCTATCTTTAATTTTTTGAGGAACCTCCATACTGTTTTCCTAGTGACTATATCAGTTTACATTCTCACCAACAGTGCACAAGGGTTTTCTTTTCTCTACACCCTCACAAGCATTTGTTATTCCTTGCCTTTTTTTATAATAGCCGTTCTAATAAGTGTGAGATTATATCTCATTACTGTTTTGATTTGCATTTCCCTGATAATTAGTGATGTTGATCTTTTCTCATACTTGTTGGCCATTTGCATGTCTTCTTAGGAAAAGAGTCTATTCAGTCTTCTTCCCATATTTTAATTGGATTTTTTTTTTTGCTATTGAGTTATATGAGTTCCTTATGTATTTTAAATATTGACTGTTTGTCAGATAGATGGTTTGAAATATTTTCTCCGGTTCCATGGTCTGCTTTTTATTTTGCTGATTGTTTCTTTTGCTGTGCAGAAGCTTTTTAGTTTGATGTAATCCCACTATTGATTTTTGCTTTGGTTGATTGTGCTTTCATATTATGTCCAAAAAAATCATTGCCAAGACTCACCAAGGAGCTTTTTCCCTATGTCTTCTTCTAGGAGTTTCACTGTTTCAGAACTGGCATTTAAGTCTTTAATGCATTGCCAGTTAATTCTTGTAAGTGGTATAAGATATGGACCTAATTTTATTTGTTTGCATGTGAATATCCAGTTTTCCCAACACCATTTATTGACAAGACTACCTTTTCCCCTTAAATGTTCTTGGCTCACTTGTCTCATACTAGTTGATCTCACATGTGTGGGTTTTGCGGGGGGAGCTCTCTGTTCTGTTTCATTGATTTATGTGTCTGTTTTTGTGACGGAACCACACTGTTTGGATTTCTTTAGCTTTGTAGTATAGTTTGAAATCAGGAATTGTGATGCTTCCAGCTTTGTTCTTCTTTTTCCGTGTTGCTTTGGCTATTTGGGGGTCATTTGTTTTTCAATACGAATTTTAGGATTATTTTTACTATTTCTGTGAAAAAATCCATTTTAATTTTGATAGGGATTGCACTGAATCTGTAGATGGCTTTGGGTACTATGAACATTTCTAACAAAATTAATTCTTCTGATCCATGAACATGGATGTCTTTCCATTCATTGATGTCTTCTTTACTTTCATCAATGTCTTACAGTTTCCAGTGTAAAGATTCTACCTCCTTGGCTAAATTTATTTGTAAGTATTTTATTCTTTAATGATATTTTGTATCATGTTGTTTCCTTTATTTCTCTTTCAGATAGTTTGTTGTTAGTATGTAGAATTATGACTGAGTTTGTTAGGTTGATTTTGTATTCTGTAACATTACTGAATTTATTTGTTTTAACAGTGTGTTGACAGTCTTCAGAATTTTCTGTATATAAGATCATATCATCTGCAAACAAAGACAATTTTACTCCTTCCTTTCTGATTTGGATGCCTCACATTTCTTTCTTGCCTAATTTCTCTGGCTAGGGCTTCCAGTACTGTGCTGAGTAGGAGTTGTGAGAGTTGCCCCACTGGCCCGTTCCTGATCTTAGCAAGAAAGCTTCCAAACTTTCCCCATTGAGTATGATGTTAGCTGTAGCCTTGTTGTATACAGTACATACCTTCTTTATCCAATTTGTCGATAGTGTTTACCAAGAAAGGAGGTTGAATTTTATCAAATGCTTTTTTTTTTTTTTGCATCTGTTGAGATTATATGATTTTTACCTTTTATGCTAATGCTACTAAAATGCTGTATCACATTTACTGATTTTTGTATGTTGAACCATCTGGCATCCAAAGGGTAAATCCCACTTGATTATGGTGGGATTTAATGTCTATTGAATTTGGTTTGATAATGTTTTGTTGAGAATTTTTGCATCCTATTCATCAGGGAAACTGGCCTATAGTTTTCTTTTCTTATAGTGTCCTTAATCTGGCTTTGGTATCAAGGTAATGCCAACCTCAAAAAGTGAATTTGGGACTGTTCATTTTTTTGTCATTTTTTGAAAAAGTTTTCTGGAATGCTTGAGTGAGCAGGTTTTGTGTCTGAGGCCAGCAGGTGGGCAGACATGATGCCTGGGTCCATGGGGGCAGTCCTGGGGCCTGAGGTCACTGGGGCAGGCCTGGCATGATAGTCTTCAGTGATGGACCTATGACCTGGGTCCTCATGGGTAGATCTGGATCTTGGGTTTACAAGGGCTAAACAGATGCTGGGAACCACTAGGGTGGCCTGGCATTTAAGTCTTTGGGGGCCAGTCTGGTACCAGGACAGGCCTGGAGCTTGGTTTCATAGAAGCTTAGGTTCAAGGGTGGCCAGGCTGGCAGGAGCTTGGAGCCTGAGTGATTGACTTGGCACTGGGCCCATCTGGAGCCTGGGTTCTTGGGTACACACCTGGAGCCTAGGTGCCTGGGAGCTGATTGGGAGCGTTAGGCCACAGGAGTCCCCTGGATCATGGGACCTGGCCAGTACTGGGGCCCTAGGTTCAAGAGAACATGCTACAAGCCCAGCGGCCTGCTTCTGGGAAAGACTGGTGTTGGCTCAGCAGGAAAATTGGGGGCTCACTTCACTCCCCTTCTGAGGGGAGGGTGTCTCTGTCCACACCGCCTGGGCTCGGGCGTGTGGCGATGAGGGTAAAGCGAGTCCATCTTCCCCACCCCCTCAGTGCTCTTTTTCCTCACCCAGAATTCTCAGATCTTGTGAAGTTGTTTCCGTATACATGGGTAGTTGTTTAAACTGATGTTTCGGGGAGGGGACAGGTGCTAGAAGTTTCTACGCTGCCATTTTTCTGGTGTTATCTCTGTTCATTTAACTTAAATGGTGGGGACGTCTGATTGAAATAATGAAAAAATCTGAACTACAGGATATTCGGTCATAAACGGAGCTTTTCCAGCCACAGGAACATGCACACAAAGTTACCCTGTGGCGACGAGGAAGAGAAACGAGGCCCTAGGATTCCACCCTGCTCTTGGCCTGACGAGGATCATTTCTAGTGAGCGCAACTGTTGGTTGGCGAGTAAGGTTGCCAGGAAACGGGTTTGTTCTTAAGTTAAAATGTGGGACAGCTGTAATAGCATAAACAAAATATTAAAAAAGAAGTCAAAACTGCTTCTGTGCACTATGATTTAAAAACAAAACAGCTAAGCTCTTTCTTCCTACGTAAATGCAGGGTGATACATTTCTGAACGTTTCCTGTATTCCTCGCACGACCGACCCCCAGGAGCCGTCGGTTGGCTGGTGGTAGCGTGTTTCTCTAAGTTCCCAGCTGCTGTGTGTTGCAAGGAACCCAGCAGACCTCCCAGTCCAGCCTCACCATTTTGCAGACATGAAAACAGAGGCCCGCTGAGAAAACTGACTTATACAAAGATGTATGGCTTCTCTGCTGCAAGAGATCTGGTGCATCAAACGCTGCCCTCCACCTCACTTCTGGGACACGTAGTTTCCATAAAGAAAGAATGTAAGTATTATTAGCAGCGTAGGTAGGAAGGGGCAGTAGAGGTTTAAACTGAACTCTCGTTTTATTTATATCTCATTCTGCCAATAAATTACAAAAATCCTTTAACTTTCCTCAGTCGCCTTATCATCCCCTTTGGAAAAACCAGCCTAGCTACCAATTCACAGCAATAAATTACAGAAAGATGTAAGGGCCCAGTGTAGGGAACAAACCCCTTCAGAGTTTGCATGACTGTAGCTCATCCAAACATGTACGTTGGACTAGACTCTTGGTCGTAGCCTGGTTTTGCAGCTTGAGAGTGGGAGTCTTGTCTCATTCTTTCCTCCTCTCGTTTTCCCAAGCTGGTTCCCTCTCACCAGGCCTGACCCTCCTTTTGCAGGGGCAGCGGGGTTCAGCTTTCAGCAGCCCCACACTGGTCTGGATGGTACAACTGCTCCTGGCTTTGCCTTAGGGCCCTTGCTGAAGCTGTTGAAGCTGCAGCCGTGGGAGGGGAGCGGCGAGATGGTTAAATGCACCTCCCAGTCCACGGTAGTGGCATGCAGTTAGGTGATCGTGTTCGGTATGAAGTGGTTGAACCATCCCAACGAGAAGTGCGGGAGGTAGTCTCCTGCTCCCTCTGCCTCACTGGAATGCAGTCTCCACCCCAGTGCACCCTCGGCCGGGGGGCAGCTCCTTCTGCAGGGAGAGCAACCGGAGAAAGCCCCCATCTGGTGTGCGGTCGAGTGCCTTGAGATCTGAGAAGCAAGCCTTAGGGTCCAAATTTACAGGGAGGTCTGGAAGGGAAGATTAAAATCTGAAGGAATGCATTATCCTGAAAGCTTTGCCTTTCTCAATCCACCTCAAAACAATGGCTTTTTCGTCATCGTCAGGGACATTTCCCAAGGCTTGAGTGAGCCCTTGCTTTGCAGCAGCACCATCAGAAGGCTGAACCCAAGCCAGGATTCTCTGCTCAGTCAGAACATGTGTTGCTGGGTACCGGGGACTGCTGGACACATTTGATGTGTAGAACATCACTTAATCCTGAAAACAACTCTATATCCCCCAGTGTGCGGAGAAGGGAACAGAATCATTAGGAAGTTCAATCATTTACTGACGGTCGCAGACCTAGAAAGTGGCCGAACCAGGTAGGCTGGTCCAGAGTCAAGGCTTAACTGCTGTGCTCTGCTGTGCCAGCCTAGACCTTATTCCCTCCCTCCTTCCTCCATCAAGCACTCTCCTTACTTTCTAGCCAAACCCAACCTTCTACTGTCCACAGGGGCCCCTGGCGTTCTCCCACCTTGGTGCCTTTGTCCAGTTTCTTGTCTTCGGATGTCCTTGCTTTCCTTCCTGTTTGCTAAAACCTCATCCTCATCCATGGCTGAGCTCACCTGCTGCCGGTCTCCTCCATGAAGCCTACCCGTCTCCTTCCAGCTATAATAAGTTCCTTACTTCTGTGCTCAAGGAATACTTTAATCATAAAATCCTGCCTGTTACCTCCATGGCAAGTATCAGTTTATTTATCTATCTACCTACCCAGCCATCTGTCATCTATGTACCTCATCCATCCATCCATCCATCCATCAGTCCACCATCTATCATCCTCATCATTTATCTGTCTGCTCCATCACCTACTGCTCAGGTCTCCCCCTTCCCTAGACTGTAAAGAAAGGAAACCTGTTTATTTTCACCCCTGGGTACCCAGTACCTCTAAGAAAGCTTGGATGCAAATATTCTTTGAACCAATAAGTAAACAAATGAATAGATCTTGTACCTTTCCTTTAGTAACTATCACGGTCAGCCTTAAGTTTTAGTTCTCTTTGTGAAATGTTTCTCTGCCAAACTTAATTATAAACCCCCTGGGCTCTAAGCCTTTAGAGCATGAACAGTATCTTCTTCAACTCAGAAGTCCTTCCCTCACCGAATATGATGTGCCTCGGACGTAGGAAGTGCTCATCGATACATGTTTGTTCACTTGAGTGGAAGGAACCTCATGACGCTATCAGTCAGCACACTGCCACTTATTTGAATATTTTAAACAACTGTTTGAAAAAGCATCGTTTTCCCCCTGTAGGATTCTTGGTACCATGGCAACCAAATTGGTTTGACTTGTAAGTATGTCTTAGTTGCTGGAGGTTTTCCTTCTACCTGCTGCTATAAAAACCATACACTGAGACACTGTTTAAAGGTTGTTTTCCATCTGAGCAGATCTGAGTGGGTAGAGCCACTCTTCTCTCTGCACCGTGACACAGTTTCTGCCTGTCCTGCACCACCCCCTGCCCTCACCCTGCTATTGATGAGGCACTTTGAGGCCTGTAATCATGGCGACAGCAAGTCAACAGGGGTCGTTCCCTACGTGTTCTCATTGGCTCAGAACTCCAAAGTCCAGATCTCTAAGGCCAGATGTGCTGGCATTAGAAAATCAGCTGGCAAGCGGCTGCTTCCAGGCTGGGCACGGCTGACCCTCCAAAGTGCTAACTCTCAGTTCTTGGCTTGTGGTTCTCATCTTTAACAGAGGAAACTACTATTGTGGTACAGACGCCAAGTAAAGTTACTGGCATTGTGATGTGTACCCATTTTTCCATTTTCCAGCTGGGCATTTTAGGGGACTTTGTCATGCCAGGATGTTGGCAGCGTTGGTGCAAGACAAGCAAGGCTGCGAGCCAGCATGGAGAATGTCAAGTAAAGCACCCAGAGGAACTGCAGGGAAGACTGTAACCAAGGCAAAGTCAGGCTTAAGGCCACTTAAGAAAGGCAGGGAAGACTGACATAAGACACTGGAAATGAAGATAACGCGTAATCAGAGCAATAGCTGTCAGAGATGCTGTAACCACACCCTCCACCATCCACATCTAGGGAGAGTAGCCCCTAGACCGAAAGCACCATGTGGCAGGGATTTGGGCCTATTTTACCTCCTACCTGACACCTACCTCCAAGAACAGTTCCTGACATAGAGGGTGCTCGTTAAGTATTTGACCAATGAATAATGGAGCCCAGGACTGCAATATTTTATTTAATATTTACTTTGCAACTTATATTTAGCAAAAGCATCCACACAATTAGCTCCTGTGATCCCGCAGCAGCTCTTTGAGGGGGCATCTCATCCTGTTTTATGAATGAGGGAGCTGAGGGACGGAGGGTAGCTCAGCTGGGAAAAGACGTTGCAGCTCCTTCTGTCACTTGGAGTTAGTTGCTTCTCCGCAGAGAAGACATCAGGGATGAGCAGAACTCTGAGCTAAGGACAGAATGACATCAGCAGGAGGACTCTTTTTCTGGGAGGTGCTGCCTTTCCAGGTGGGATGGGACAAGGATTGGAAATGCAGTAACTCCTGACACCTTGCAAGCTTTGCCTAGAGCAACCTGGATTCTAGGCTGCTGCCCATGAGTCCAGGGCTGGTGGGAGTTAGGAGCTTGCAAAGGGCTGAGGAGCTGAGCCAGCAATGATGGTTGGCTCTGCTGGAGCCCTCCTGAGCAGCAGCCAGTTTATTGGGCATTTCTGCCAAGAAGCTAAGGCCTGGAGGGCTTCAGTTGAAGCTTACGCACCCTAGCCAATGAGGCATTTGTTTCCTGAAACTGCTCTGCCAACGATAGCTGACACTCTGTGATGCTCACCGGGGTCCAGGCACTATGCTGACTGCCCCGCGTGGGTGATTCCAGTCGGTGCTCACAGCAGTGCAGGGAAGGAGGTACCACTGCCTTCCCTAGGACATGAGGAGACTCAGGCTTTGATAGTGTCACTGCCCAGCTCACAAAGCTTTGCCAGCTCTTTCCTGGACACAAAAATCTAAAGAGCTTGCAAGAGTCTGGCCTTGCACCCCATGTTTCCACTTTTTCCCATCCCCTGCTGACTCAGGCAATACCTTGAGTGCACCTTCCCTCCTCTCCTGCTCCTCTCACTGTGCCTTTGCTGGCCTCTCACCTGCAGGGGACTCTCCTCCCACAATGAAAAGCTCCACTCAAGTTTTAACTCCTTAGCAGCCTTCCTGAGTACCATGTTAAAGTTTGCCTTCTCCAAAATCGTGAGACTTTTAACTCGGTGCATAACAGCAGACACCCTTGCCTCACTCATTGTCTCCATGTCCCCTTTGGTACCCAATCTGGATTACCCACCCTTGCAGACTGGGATGCTGTCTCTCAGTCTGCTCAGGCCACCATAACACAATACTAGAAACTGGGTGGCTGAAGAAAGACATTTTTTTTCTCCCAGTTCTGGAGGCTGGAAGTTCAAGATCAGGGTGTTAGCACGATTAGTTTCTGACTTGCAGAAAGCCATCTTCTCAGTGTGTCTGTCGTCAAGTGATGGGGAGGAGGGAGAAGAGGGAGACAGAGAGAGAAGTGAAGAGGAGGAGATCTCTGATACTTCTCCCCAGAAGGGCACTAATCCCATTGTGATAGCCCCACCCTCATGAACTCATCTAAACCTACTTACCTCCCAAAGGTCCCACCTCCTAGTACCAATACCATCACATTGGAGGTTAGGGCTTCAACATAATTTCTGGGGAGACACCTTTGTGAATAGCAGACAATATCTCATACTTTCCATATATCTCTCCACCATTGCTCCTTCCTATCAGTGAATTTACTGAGTGACCCACTCACTTCCAGTTAGTTTTCCAGGAATCGTAGGTTTATGCTGATCAAGTCTTCTCTTCCCTGGTCTCTGCCAAATTCACCAATAAGCATCCGCAAGTAGCTGACCTGGGGTGTCCTTGTCCATCAACTTGCCTCAGGAATGCATCTCCATATGGCATTCTTAGAGTCCTTACTTGTTTCTGCCATCGTTCCCTACCATCTGTATAGAAATGCCAGAAAGAATCCAGATTATGTGATACATTTATTCATAGTTCACCAACAAGTTATTTAACTTCTTGGATCATTATTTCTATGTCTGTAAATTGTGCTGAATAATACCTAATTCATAAGGTTGCTGCAAGGTCTAACTGAAACAATTAATGCACAGGGTCTGCCATAGTACATGACCTACCTGTTTTTATGAAGTCTAACAGTGTTGGTGGTACATCGCTGAGTGGAATTTTAATAAGTGTATTTATATGCATTTATCAGATACCGATGCAATGGCTGCTTGCTGTTTTGTTTGGTTTTGTTTTTTTTGTCCAGGGTAAGTTTCCAGGAGGTGACTGGCTTCCTATATTCTGATATGTTTTAAATCGCATGCAATCTTAGAAAAAGGCACCATCATGCTTAGTTCTGCTACAGACCCACAACAATTAAGTTGGATGCCCTTGAATAGCTCCAAAATGATTAAACCGAGGGCTGTCAGAAGTAGCAAACACGGGTGAGAAAAAGACAGTATGCTGCGTAATTCGTCTCACAGTTACCGTGGTTACGTGAAGACGCAGTTGGTCCCCCGGGGTCGGCACACTGCGTTGCTCAGGGCGCTGCAACCAGCCCTGGGAGCTGTGGGGGGCACTACCGCAGCGATGGGCACTAGTCACTCGGCTCACAGCAGGTCCTCAAGTGCCCCAGTGACTTCACTTATAAACAGTTAACATGATATGTCCGGGTGAAAACAATAATTTTTTTTAGAGATAGCTAAGGGTTCTGACACGGAAACCTTTAAAATGCAGTATGCATCTCAGGGGGATTAAGCTAACAGCTATTTAAACCACAGCAAGGGATTTGGTCCTACAGGGTATCTGCTGTTTTAACACCAAATACAAAGTGTTTAAGACGTGACTCATGCCTTGTCTGCAACAGCTGCCAATATTTATAATACTTTGTAACAGCCCAAGACACAAGATGGAAGTTAAAACCAGTTTTTAATATGTTGCAGTAGGAATAGAGAACAGGAGACTGGAAACTATAAAGAGTAATTGAAATTTACAAGTAATTAAAGAAAAGAAATCTTATTTTACCCAATGATTTAAACCACGACGCCTTGAATCAGGGCTTCTGTCGGAAAACAAACTTGTCTGGTTTAATTTAGCTTTATTTACTCTGTCAAATCTCCAGTGGAGCGGCTAATCAGTAGTGACATGTCGATTAAGATAGGTAACTAGAGAGAGGAAGATGAGAAATACAAGAAAAGAAATTGAAAAAGAAAAAAAGTTCATTTCAGATGCTAGGTTCCCAGCATCTGGATAACCTGGTATGAACTGCGGCTGCCCCCTTGGCCGCCTGATGTGTTACTAGTTCTAACCTCATCTCTCGTCACCTGGTGGCCTAACAAGGGGAAGAGGAAAATATCCCCACTTAGCGGCTTCAAGAAAGACTTCTCTGCAGATCAAATGTGCTGGACAGTTTAAAGTCGTGTCTGGTGGTCCGAGCTGAATTTCATTTTTTTAAACCATAGCAAATCTGTGCTTGGAAAAGTAATAAGAAGGAAATGTTATAATTGAGAGCAGGTGAAGTATATCACACTAACACTCAACGCACAGAAAGGTAACTGTGGCAGCACGAAGCTGGGAAGCCTCCCAGACCCCACCCCGATGAGCAGCAGCTGCGCTCAGCGCTCAGCGGCCCCCTGGTCCCGGCCCCAGGTGAGCTTTACCCAGCCGAAATCAGAGCTGCAGCTTGAATCCCCGTTATTTACTTTTAAAAACTATCTTGGATCTTTATTATAATCATTATATTACTCATTTTTTTATTCAAGCGAGAGATATTTTATTAAACATACGTTGAACGCAATTAACGTCTAGTGGAGAAGATCCAGCCTTCGAAGTCGGAGTCAGGATTGAGTCCTGGAGTTTTCACTTATTGGCTCCATCAATACGTTTAAGTTGCAGAATTTCCTTATGTCTCAGTTTTTTCATTTGTAAAATGGAATGATAATACCTACTTTTAGGGATTGTCTTGTTTTTAAGCGAATAATGTCAGCTGAATTTTTTAGCGCTCCCCAAATTCGTACGTTGAAACCTAACCCCCAAGGTGATGGTATTAGGAGGGGGCCCCTTTAAGAGGTGATTAGTTCATGAGGCTGGAGCCGTCAGGGATGGGCTCGGCGTGCCTATAAAAGAGATCCCAGAGCACGCCCTTGCCCACTTCTGCCCTGGGAGGTTGCAGCGCGAACACGCTGTGTGAACCAGGCTCTCTTGTCAGCTGCTACATCTGCCAGCACGTTGACTTTGGATTTCCCAGCCTCCGGAAGTGTGAGAAATACATTTCTGTTGTTTATAAGCCACCCAATCCATTATATTCTGTTACAGCCGTTCAAAGGGACTAAGACGGTTAAGGGCAGCATTTAGAACACTCCTTGGCCCACCGTAAGCACTCGAGACATGACAATTATTGTTTATTGCCGCTGTTATTGTTAGTAAGCCTTCACGGGTCTGGGGGTGGGGTCGATTCTTCAGCTGGCAAAATCCTGAGTCTGGCCGTCTGAACTCAGAGGCGGAGAGTACCTGGGAAAGGAAGCTGTCACAGTCCTCAAAGAAACCTTAAAACTCCTTACAAAAGGGAAACCCAGCCAGAAAAAAAACGCAGGAGAGGATGAGAGGAGAGAGGCAGAGTCCCAGGTGAAGCCACGTAGGGACGTTTCAAGGCTTCAGACTTTGAGACTCCAGCACCGGAGTCTCTCGGGAACCGCTTCTGGAACCCACTGCAGTGGGATCCACGACGCCAGAGACCTCTGCTCAGCGGGGTGGGGTGGAGGTTGGAGAGCAAGCCCAGGCTCAAGGCCAGCGTTTTTTTATTGAGATTTAGTCTTCATGCAAGGAAAGGCAAAGATCTTGAGTGTAGAGTTTGATGACGTTTGACAAGCGTCTGCACCTGGGTAACCACCACCCCGATTAGGACAGAGAACGTTCCTATCAGCCCAGAGAGTTTGTATTTTGCCACTTTCCGAGCAACTCCCCCCTCGCCACTCGGAAACAACCACTTCCTAATTTCGGGTATCCTCGGTTTACTGGATCTGGTGTTTCATGTGAATGGAATCATACCATGTGCACTTCCTTGAGTCTGGCTCCTATAGGGCAACCGAACGTTTTCAAGATCACCCACGACATTGGGTGTGTTAGAAGTTTGTTCCTTTTTATTGCGGAGTAGTGTTGCCTGTGTGAATATCCCACAATTTGTTCCTTCTCTGGTGGACACGTGGGTTTCCAGTTCAGGGCTGTTGTGAATAAGGCCGATTCATGAGTGAGTCTCTCTGTGCGCATATGTTTTGTTTCTCGCGGGATAGCCCTTCAAAGCTGTCTCAGGCTGCGGTAAGAGGGCATGCCCTTGCGTCCCCTTTGACCGGTCATTGGAGGAGAGCTGCTCCTGGGGACAGGACGGAGCTCGGGCTGAGGCTGGGGCAATGTCTGGAGAGAGTCAGCTGTGAGCCGCGGCAGCCAACACCAGCAGCTAGGGACGAGGGCCTCGGTCTGAGCGGGGGCCTGGGGGGCGGGTGCATTACAGCGTCTGCTACACTATCTGAGACAAGTTCTCTGGCTCCAACGTCGTTTTCTTCCTGAAATTTTATGGTTCTTTTACATCTGTGTCTATAATCCATCTCGAAATTATGTCTGTGTATGGAGTGAGTTAGGGGTTGAGGGTTTGTTTTTTACATGGAGACGCCCAATTGTTCCGGCACGACGTGGTGAAAAGACTTTCCTTTCTCTGCTGAATTGCTTGATGCCTTGGTTGAAAAATCAATTGACCATATACGTATGGGTCTATTTTTGGATTCTCTAGTCTGTTTTATTGGTTTATTTATCCTTACATGAGGCAATGTTTTGAAAGAAATCTAGCAGAAACGGTGTAACCTTTTTCTTGTTCAGGAAGGTAATTTGGTAGCTGAGGGAAGCAAGGAAGGCCGCGGCGCCACGTGGACCACGCGGGTTCGTTTGGGCAGGTGCAGGCTGTAATGGGCTGTAAGACTAAAACCTGGGGCAGAGTGCGTGGCGTGTTCCCAGAACTGGCCAGGCTATGCCGTAGTTACCAACTAGTTTTGAAGTCTTAATAGCCTAACACTATAGAACACAGGAGGCAAACACAAGGCCCACGGGCAGAACCCGGCCCTCCACCTCGTTTTATCCCACCTGGGACCTTGTTTCCACCCACAGGCAGCGCCGAGCTCTCACTGAACTGTTAAGGAGCAGTTACATTCATCCAGTCCTGACATTACATTCGGCCCTTTGAAGGCAACCGCGAGGCTGATGTGGCCCCCGGTGAAAGTGAGTTTGACACCCCTGCTGTAGAAGTTTCTCTTCCCCAGAGCACCACCTGGTGTGAGTCGAGTGGCTCTCCTGGGCAGCTCCTCTCCAAACAGTGCCCAGGGCACCCCCGGCTGCTTCTCTCTCATAGCTGTGCCACCGGGGACTTGTGCCTGCCAAGGCCCCGAGGATGGGGAAGAGGTAGCTGAAGGGCTGCACAGGACATTTTTAAGTGTCTGGCTTGGATGTGGTCACATCACGTCCACTCAGATCTACTGCGGGAAACCCAGTCAACTGACCAGCCTTAACTGCAACGGGGACTGGGAAGTGCGGTCTTTGTTAAACATGAGTGTGGAGCCTGCCACCGGGGAGCCTGGGAGGAGTGAGACTCGGGACTGGGGGCAAGGTAGGGTTCGATAACTTTCCTTGTGGGAGGTTTTATAGCAAAGCTATTAAATGCATGAGCTCTAGAGCTCTAGATTCTTCCGGTTCCCACTTCTCTCTGGCCCTTACTGCCTTGAGCATGTCACAAATATTTCCTAATACCTCAGAATCTTCATCTATAAAATGCAATGTGTAACAACACTTATCTTAAGGTCTTAAGGGGTTGCAGTGAAAATTTTAAGAATAGTATACATATAGCCCTAAGCACAGTGCTTGGCATAGAATGAGCATTTATTGAATAGTATCAATAGTAAGTATTATATATATCCACAGGGGCCTGTAGGCGTTGCTTGAAAGAGTCGAGATCCAGGGAAGCCAGCCCAGCCTCTTCCCCGCTATTCAGCACTTTCTTCCGCACATCCTGGGACCTCTTGGGGGATCAGAGCATCAGAACTGAAACAGCTCTGAGCCTCACGCCACTTTCCATGTGTAAGAGTTGTTCTTTGGGAGAAATATTGTTAACTGGTCAGAGGCCATACCCAGCAGTTAAAGGATTTCTGGTCCCAAGCGCCTTGGACTGTAGGTGTTTTGAGGCTCTGTCTTCATCTGTGACAGAGTCTATGAGGTTGGTGCTAAGCTGGTTTGCAGTGACAGCCAAGGAGACCCAAGCTGTTGGAGGAGAAGCAGATGAGGAGAGAGGACCTAGTGTTTCTTTGTAGGATAAACTAGACAGATGTTTGTGCTCTGAATATATTTGTTTGGACTTCCAGAAGTTAATATTAGGACACAAAGTAGATTGAAAATATGTGTTCATACTCCATTTAGTCCAATTGAAAGCCTTGTCTGCGTTACTAAAAATGTCTCTCTTTTCTTCCTCTGCATAACTATGGATAAATTACACTTGTGGGTGTGTATCTTCATACCCATAGAAAATGGAGATGGTAAAAGAGCAAATTCTGATAGTCTCCTGGTCAGAAAAAAAGTACAGGCCTTTCTGGCTGCTGCTTGGTAGTCACATAAAAGCTAAGAAATGCTTGCCTGTGACGCTGAGCAACACTGGTTTTCAAGAATTTGAGAACTTGCTGATGTAACATTCTGAACTCAGAATGGAAGGGACTTGGTTGATGCCTAGCCATGTGGCTGTTGCTTGTTATAGTTTAGAAGGACCAGGTTGCGGGGACTGGGACAGAATAGCCACTGAAAGAAAGAACTTGGCCCAGTCTGATGTCTGGGGGAAACATGCATTTTGTTAGCAATTTGATTTCGACTTGAATTGTCCTGCCACCCTAGATTAATCCCTGTTTGGTTTGTTTGTTTGTTTTACCCAATTGGGAGCAAACGATGGAATTTTTGAGTTAGAATAGAACTGAGATTGTCATTGAATTTTGCTAGGATTTTTATATTGGTGACTTCCCTCCCTGAGGACTTTCTATGAGGAGCTCCCAACACCCCTATCTTAGCAGCGAAGGAACCGACCAGACAGCCTGATCTTGGAGGCAGGTGGTAGAACTCAAGAGGTGGGTCCTTAAATCCGTGCCTATTACTCCCACCAAAGATATCCTTGCGACATTCTATTTTAAGGCCTTTTCTGGCAGGGAACATTATCTTTGAGTGACTTCTGAAGTTCTTTTAGCCATGGGAAGGCTGCACTAGAGATGGCTTAGCCATTAACTTACCAGGGTGATGAGCACTCTGCAATTTTCTAGGGAGAGGGCTGAAGATAGCAAATTCCACATGCTACGCTTGTCAGAATACCAGGGGGGCGGGGGGGGGGGACAGCTTGCCTCGCCTGGCTTCAGTCGTAGTGCACGGTGTAGCCGGCCACGGTGACATGCGATGTCAAGCCAAACCGTGCGTAGCGTTTCACAGCCGGGAGAAGCTGCATGGTGCCCCTCTGGGGTGCGGGGCAGTCCGCGGGAGCTCAGGAAGCAGCACATGTACACTTCAGCCCAGCGTTCTACAAGGACCCAAAATTGTCTCTAGTCTACAAAGCTTTCCCAGTTCTGCCAGTTTTGGTTGTTATCATGACTATGGAGCCTTTGTAGCTCACGATTTATTAGAGCCAGTATTTTTACAAAGAAGCAGTTTATTCGCGGTTTATCAAATCTGTGCTATTCATGACTTTCGAGTCTTAGGATGTATGCCTGAGGCTTCATCACCTTGTAAGGATCAATTATCTTCTAAATTGTTGGCAACCTCCAAATTTCCCTCTCCCCCCTGCAGTTTGTCAGACCAGTCTTCCTAAACCTTGAAAGACTTCCCCATCCCCAAAGCAACCAAGGCTGCTTCTGCCCAGAGAAGGAGTCCAGCTTCCTCAGCTCACCATTCTGTGATCCACACACATTTCCGCCTCTTCTTATTAATCTTAGACTACGGGAGAGAAGAGTGGTCTCAGAAATGCCCTAGGCTCAGGTGTTACAGATAAGGAGGCAGGTACACAGCAGTGAAGTGATTGCTCAAGGTTACACCGGCAATTAGCAACAGAACTGGAATAATGAAAGCTCGGGACTTGTATTCATTTTTTAGCTGTGGTGTCACCACTGCCCAGAACACTCGGCAATTCAATAAATATGTATTGAATTAATCCATGAAGGCCCTGGACCACCAGTCGTCACAGTCTCAGTTCAGCCCTCTGTCCACCTCTCTGCTGCCCTCGGCAAACCTCGGCTGCCCCAGCCTCATTGTCCTCCAGGTGTTTGCCTTCAGCATTCTTCCTACCCTGAGGCTCTCTCTCAGCCACGTTCTTCCTTCCAGTCTCCATTCAGTCCTGCCCCTCCTTGAAATCATTCCTGACAGCCTAGACTTTGCATGTCTCACTCAGTCGGCCTCCTGTGGCAGCTGCAGTCTTCATGGCTCACTTACCCCAGGCTGCCGGGTGATGCTCTCCTCCCATGAGCATGGTCTGCGCCAGCCCCGGGTCACCCTCTGTCCTGCAGGAGCTCTGTGTGGTGGCGGTGAGCATGGCATTGTCACAGACTGTGATGTCGACTTTCAGTCAGGCCCCTCTCGGCCTCCTGACATCCTCTGTTCAAACCTGTGTCTCTGCCACTTACTTCACTTGGTCATATGCCAGGCTTCATCGACCTCATGTCTTGAGTGCTGGGCAGTGGGGAGCAGTATGACAATTATTTCTGGAATTCATGGAGCGTACCATAGCACAGAAATCAAGGGAGATCAGACAGGTAGCTTGGCGTGGTCAGGGGAAGACCGCGTGGGGGAAAGTGGGAGGGGTCGGAGCAAACGTATAGGCAGCAGCCAGATCCTAGTGACTTGTCTGCTGGGGCGTTCGAACTTGATTGTACATTCATTGCAATTTCATCCTTTACTCTCAGAAATAATAACACAAAATTTCCACAGAAAGGTGATAATTATATATGGTTTATACTTCAACTGAATACTATTCAAGAGAATCAAATAGGTCTATATATATATATTTTTTTAAATAACAATTGTCAATATAAATTAGGTAAAATATTTGTGTGTGCACATTGTACACACAGAAAAATTTTATGATATATAAGAAGTTTAATAGAACTCTCAGGGTCTGGAGTGAATGAAAATTTGACATGTCACTGGACACCCTTAGGTAATTAAAAATTTAAACTTGACTAAAAAAAATCTTAAAAGATGAGCAGATATTTAACACCTAGAATCAGGCACTGAGGTTTTTAAATAAGATTTTCAATTAGGAAGTAATATCACAATTTCAAAAAGATCATGGGACAAATACTTGTGTGTGGAATCAAAAGAACAAAATAAATGAACAGACAAAACTGGATACAGAGAGCAGACTGCTGATTGCCTGAGGGGAGGGATTTGGAGGACTGGGTGAAAAAGGTGAAGGGATTAAGAAGTGCAAATTGATAGTTACAAAACAGTCATGGGGATGTGAAGTACAGCATAGAAAATAGTGTCGATAATATGGTAATAACTATGTACAGTGTCAGGTGGATACTGGCAATATTGGAGGGAACACTTTGTAAAGTGTATGATTATTTAACAACTATGCTATATACCTGAAATTAATACAAAATAATATTGAATGTAAACTATAATTGAAAAAAATTGTAAACGATCATAGGACAGTAGTGGGGAAAGCAGATGAAAGAAGTGCCTAGTGGAGGCAGGGGGACCAGGTGGTTTTTGGAGACTATTGCAGGAATCAGAGAGAAGAGATAGGGGTACAGCAGTGGGGGGTCAAGGTCCAGTGGGAAGGAAGTCTGAACTATGGGTGTGCCAGAGCTCCAGGACATACCTGGGGGGAGCAGGGAAGAGTGAGGCGTGACTGCCAGGTCTGCATTGTTGTGGCAACTGGCTGTCTGGTGGTGGTCTCACCGGACAGGGAACACAGGAGGAAGGACCCCCACGAAGGCTTCAGTTTGGGGGTAGCCACAGTGTGAGGTGCCTCTGTTAACACTCTTTGACTAAGAGGACTTGGTGGTACTTGCTGGTGTCTTCCAAGAATTCCTTTCCGGATTTCACACTCAGCAACAGGGGTTCATTAACATCCAGCATTTTCGTGGAGTTCGTAGCACCTCAGTCTTACTTTTCCAACTGTGAGTCCACTTCATCTCTAGTTAGTGCAACCACGGAGGCAGAAAAACTAAAGCGACATGAGCCCTGTGCATTCTGCCCATGTTTGATAGGGAGTTATTTCTGTCTCCTAGGTCTTAAATCTAGGTGTCCCTTTGGGGATCTTGCCACTGTGGCATTTAAAGGTGAAGGGTAACTATGGAAGAAATAGAAGACTATGACTGCAATGCATTTAGCCCTTATTTTTTTTCCCTCCACACTTGGATGATCCCCACAAGATATAGAAGTGAAACTGTTTTCTGGGAAATTTGATGTAAGACCAGTTGCTCTGATGTTTTCTTACTCCCCATCTTTTTCATCTATATTAAGGGTTGTTTATTTTCTGGATTTGTACAACATTTGCCATTTCACTTAGAAAGCGAGAAGCTACATGATTAGTTAGTAAGTGTTTATTGATTACTTCTGGGCCTTTTGGCAGAATTGAATTAGAGCCAGGTGCTATCCCTTTGTGCTCAATGATAACTTTAGTTTTCTTGTAGAAGGTGGAGGAATACGTTCCTTTGGCTAACAACAGGGAGAGTGGAAATTTTCTTTTTTTATCCTGGTAAATGGCAGGATACTTAAGCTCAATGGATCATTTTTAGCTGAGTGATGAGCAGTGTGAGTTGAATAATTTTGTTCTGTGGCTGCCTTCATTATGAGGAGACCCTGAAATTAATTAACAAGTGCCTAGTTATCTCCCTACATTTAAAAAAAAGGCCTTCAGAGTGTATTTAAAATCTGAATGGCAAAGCCAAATACTCATCTCCTAGGTTGTTACTGAATTGGGGCAGCGATGACTTGCTTCTACATCAAGAATTTTCAAGAATGTGCTGACACCAGTGCCCTCTTTCCTCTAAAAATGTCTACTTTCATAAGACAGAAACAATATTTCTTCTTTTTAAATTTTTATGGAATTTATTGGGATGACGTTGTTTAATAAAATTATATAGTTTTCAGGTGTACATTTCTATAATACATCATCAGTATATTGTATTGTGTGTTCACCACCCCAAGTCAAGTCTCCTTCCATCACCATTTATCCCTCTTTACCCTCTTCTGCCTCCCCCACCCCCTTCCCCTCTGGTAATCACCTTACTATTGTCTGTGTCTATGGGTTTGTTGGTTTTGCTTGATCCTTTCACCTTTTTTACCCAGCTGCCCACCCCTCTGACAGCTGTCAGTCTGTCCTCTGTATCTATGAGTCTATTTCTATTTTATTTGTTGTTTATTTTGTTCATTAGATTCCACTCATATGTGATTCCTAGTGATTTTACTCATAGATTCCACATATGGGTGAAATCATATGGTATTATCTTTCTCTGACAGGCCATCTCACTTAGCATCATGTTCTCCAGGTCCATCCATGCTGTTGCAAAGGGTAAAATTTTCTTTCTTTTTTTTTTTATGGCCAAGTTGTGTTCCAGTGTGTAAATGTACCACAACTTTTTTATCCACTCATCTACTGATGGACACTTGGGCTGCTCCCAAATCTTGGCTATTGTAAATAATGTAGCAATGAACATCGGGGTGCATATATTCTTTCGAATTAGTGTTTTGGGTTTCTTCAGATAAATTCCCAAAAGTGAGATCACTGGGTCATAGGCAGTTCCATTTTTAATTTTTTGAGAAAACTGCATACTGTTTTCCACAGTGGCTGCACCAGTCTGCATTCCCTGTAACAGTGCACAAGGGTTCCCTTCTCTACATTCTTCCCAGCACTTGTTGTTTGTTGATTATTGATGGTAGCCCTTCTGACAGGTGTGAAGTGATATCTCATTGTGGTTTTAATTTGCATCTCTCTGATGATTAGTGATGTTGAGCATCTTTTCATATATGTTGGCCATCTGCATATCCTCTTTAGAGAAGTGTCTTTCCAGGTCCTTTGCCCATTTTTAATTAGATTGGGTTTTATTGTATGTGTGTGGGGTTTGGGGGGGGGTTGTTTGTTTGGTGTTGTTTAAGTTCTTTATAAATTTTGGATATTAACCCCTAGTCAGATGTATCATTGGCAAATACGTTCTCCTACTCAGTGGGATGACTTTCCATTTTGTTGATTGTTTCCTTTGCTGTGCAAAACCTTTTTAGTTTGATGTAATCCCATTTATTTTTTCATTTGTTTCCTTTGCTCAAGGACATATGTATCAGAAAAAATGCTGCTGTAAGAAAGGTCCAAGATTTTACCGCCTATGTTTTCTTTTAGGATGCTTATGGTTTCAGGGCTTACATTTAAGTCTTTAGTCTATTTTGAATTTATTCTTATACATGGTGTAAGAAGGTGGTCTACTTTCATTTTTTTTTGCACACATCTCCCAGTTTTCCTACCACCATTTATTGAATAGACTGTCTTTACCCCATTGTATGTTCTTGCTTTTTTTTGTCAAATATTAATTGGCCATATAGGTATGGGTTTATTTCTGGGTTCTCTATCCCATTACATTAATCTATGTGTCTGTTTATATGCCAGGAACATGCTGTTTTGATTACTATGGCCTTGTAATATAGTTTGATATGAGGTAGCATGATTCCTCCAACTAATTTTTTGAAGATTGCTATTGCTATTTGGGGTTCTTCAGAAGAAGAAAATTTATGGATTTAAAATGCTGAATCTTAAGAAAAAAATTTTACCTTCTATGTCAGTTTTTCTGAAGCTGATAGCATTTAATATTTTTCAGATAGCCTGCAATTCTTTCCCTTCCAACATCACACCCTTGCTTGCTTTTTACCTTTCTAGAAGATGTGAATTAAGAATCAGAACTCCTGAGCTGTAAGCAGTTTCTTTAGCCAATTGGCCTTTCATTCCTTGATGCCTTCATTTCATCAAAGTTACCAATTCCGTTTCTAGAACAACTTCAGTGTCAGGCAGTCCATTCTCTTGCAGGAAAATGTTTATATGAATGTATGATATTAATACTGAGCATGATCACATCCCAAATTGATAAAATTGCCATGAACTGGTACATTCAAATCTAATATAAATCATGACAGCATGGGCTGAAATGGTAATTCCTACGAAATAATGGGCAGGATCCCAATGCTTCTGCTACAGTTTTCTGTGAGCTTTTTAAAACCATCTTAACTATTTTTACATGTACATTCAGTATCGTCGAATATATTCACATTGTTGTGCAACTATCTTCAGAACCTGTTCATCTTACAAAACTGAAACTCTGGGCCCAACAATCCTCATTTCCTCCTTCCCTCAGTCTCTGGTAACCACTATTCTATTTTCTGTTTCTCTAATTTGATTACTCTATATACCTTGTATGAGTGGAATCATATAGTATTGTCTTTGTTACTGGTGTATTTTACTTATTGTAATGGCTCAGAATTTATTCATGTTGTAGTGTGTCAGAATTTTTTCCCTTTTTTAAGGTTGAATATTCCATTGCGTGTATATACCATATTTTGTCCATCTTCTCCTCCTTGGTGGACACTTGCTTCTACCTTTTGGCTATTGTGAAGGATGTTGCTGTGAACAGGAATGTACAGATAACTCGTTGAGACCCAGCTTTCAGTTCTTTTGGGTATATATCCAGAAGTGGAACAGTTGGATCATATGATAATTCTATTTTTAATTTTCTTGAACCATGTATTTTTTCATGATGACTCTACCGTTTTACATTCCCACCCACAGTGCACAAGGGTTCTAATTTCTCCACATCTTTGCCAACACTTATTTTCTGCTTCCCTTTAAATAATAGCCATTCTGATGGGCTGAAGTGCCTGTGAGTTTTTTATTGATTGATTCTTAAATAGGAGTAGCTAAGGATCACCTGATAGTTGAAGATAGCCTAAAAAATGAAAACAGAAGATGATGAGAGAGGAAGAATGGCCTCATAGAAAACAAACTAAATGAAAATGTGATTAGATAATGCATCCATAAAACAAGATGCTCGAAAAACAGAAATGAATAAAACAGTTAAGATGTGATTGTTGAAATTTAAAGAATATTGAAAGTGTGGAAGATAATATTGAAATCTTTTTTACAAAGTAGAATAGAGATACAGTGATGGAAAATATGAGAGGAGGATAAGAGAGAATAAATTTGGGGGGGGCAGAAAGAGAGAACAAAAAAGAGACAAAAGAAAATTATCAAAGAAATATATAAGATAATTTCCTAAAATTGAAGGACCAGAGTGAAAGGATTCACTGAATGTCCAGCACAAATGAATAAAACATTATCTACAGAAAAAACACTTTGTGGAAGTTCTGAATACCTGGGAAAGAGGGAGGATTTTATGAGTATATGAAGGAAGAACATACGTAGAAGCAGGCCACCCACAAAAGAACAAGAATTATAGCAACAAGGAATGCGGTATTTTAATAGTGTTGAAACTTCAAATTTTTTGGTGGAAATATTTCTCTGTCCAGAAAAACTATTAGGCAAGTGTAAGAGTAGAATACAGATATTTTCAGGTACATTTGGGGGCTGGGAGTGGACAAGAAAAAAGAAGGTGGAATTCTAGAAATAATAACTTCAACCCAGGAATGTAATGAAGGAGAATCCTAGGATGACAACTGGGTTGTACTGACAGATGGGTAGCAACTAGTCATGATCGGAGCTAGGGAAAAGATTGCTTTATTAGGGAGATAACGGAGAATAGGGATAGCAGGGGAAAGATTCTGCAGATATGTTACAACCTTTGATTCTTTAGATAATGTAAGTATGTAATACAGAAAACCATTGAATGAGGGAAAACAAAGGCAACTAGAAACTCTAGGAAAAAAATAAAAGAGATCTAGAAAGGTATGATTACACTGTACAATTTAGCTCTAAAGTGAACAATATTTATGAAATCATCAATATTGATTTCAACATTTAGAATTACATTATCGACAAAGCACAGAAGACGGTCATGGCCATAGAACCCATGTAAAAGATATCTATCTCACATATAAAAGTATAAATACAAGCAACAGAAGTCCAGAATTAGATGTTGGGAAGGAGAACTGAAGGGGGGGAGGATAAGGGCACGCAAACTCTTCATTTATTCACACAGTGGGAAATTAACAAGGTATTACCTGTAGTAGATAGAAGAAGAAATAATGATTTCTAATTACAAAGAAAAATAATAAAGAAAAGTAATAATTAATAGATAATATCTAAAGTCAATAAATTTAGAAATAATCATGGAAGCATGATCACAGAGTGAAATGGAGATAATCAGTAGAAAAATTTAAAGCAAACACTTAGAAGTGGTTGCTTTTGGAATAACAGCAGCTATGATGTGGTATGGGGACTGTAACTCATTTTAACATATTTTCTGAATATTTGATTTTAAGCAAATGTGTACAGAATTTTTAGTAGACAAATATTAAAAGTAAAAATATTCTAGGATAGCAAGTAATGGGATGGAATAATAATTATGACATCTATAGAGAAACTTGGAAAATATTTTTCAGATGTTGGAAAATCTGAAAATAGATGTATAATATGATCATAACTTCACAAAGTATATGTGCATATGGACAGAGATCAAAAGTAATATGCAGATAATACAGGTATTTTGTGTGAATTTTTGAATGATTCTCTCTGTAAAATTTTATCTTAATATTTTTACATTGCTTTTCCAAGGATACGGCTTAGTATTTATGGCATTTTAGGACCATTTATGGAACTATAATGAGACAGTGAGTTGCGTGAGACAATAGCATCCTATAAACGTATTGCCCTAGCACTAACAAAGGTCACTTTGGCTGTAAGAGTTACAATGAAGGGGGCCTTTTATTTAGGGTATGCTGATCAGTTTTTGATTTCTCTCCTTTCAGATTTGTAAATTACTGCTGAAAATGTTTATGTTTGCAGTAAATGGATTTTATGTCACTAGATGATTTGGCTTCATTACTGGAAATCTGCATGTTTATTCCAAGCAGAGTCTTGCTGTTGGGAGACAGGAGCAGAGATGGCCTCAGTTTTTAATGTGTTTTTCAAGTGAAAGCAATCATTAAATACAGCCTTGTCGTACTGTCTGTTTGAGAATTACAGAAGACTTTTTGGCTGGTCTGTTACTCTGTATTGGCTTCAATATCTGTATACCTGGGGCTCCTAAATTTCACCTGAGCTGCTTCACTCTGACTTTTCCAAACCGTTCAGAACCAAGCTGCTGCAGAAAAGAATTCCTATAAAACATTCTATTATTTTTATTTGTTGATCTTATGATACTGAAAATAGGGGAAAATTTGGTCCAGTTGTTTCATAATTTCTCATTTACAGGGTTGGTAGCTGTGCAGGAAAGAGTTAACACAGCAGCCCTGAGGCCATTTTTGGGAGGGTCTGCTCCTAAGGCTGGTCCTTGGCTAGCATTTGGGAATTTGATACCTTACTCGCCTGAGACAAAAGGTTGGTCCACTCTGCCTAGACTGCGCAATGTGATTGTGCTGAACACTGACTTACTCTGGGAATCTGTAGCAGTGGTGTGTGTTAGGCAGAAGGGTGCCTGTGTGGCCACACCCCAGGGAAAAAACTTGGGTGCTGAACCTCTAATAGGATCCCTGGGCAGAAACATTACATATGTTGTTGCACTTTTAATTTCTAGATAAAGAAGCATGCTCATCCTCAAAGGAGGAAGAGGGTGTAAGGAAGCCTGATATTGATTTCTCTGCCTGTTTCTTTTTCTGTTATGCTCCAGCTGCACATCCTTTCTGTGTGGCTGTAATAAATCGTGGCAAGGAACCTATAAGCTGAGTCCCATGAATCCTTCTAGTGAATCTCCAGATATTGAGAGGGGGATCTTTGGGATGCATGAGACAGCAAATATTAGATTAATCATGCGCCTTTTCCCTCACCCCTCCAAGCTACTCACCCTCCTCCCCCCACACCCCACCTAAACATACACCAGATCGAGGATTAGAGCAGTTCTCAAAGGCAGACATCATTTTCTAAGAAAGGACTAGAAGTCCGACCGTCCTGAACTGGTGTGTCTCCACTGAGGTTTCACTTCCCATGAAGCCAACTAATTTTCTTTTGAATAACTTCAAGATATGTTTTCAGGTACAGTTTAAAAGCAATCAGCTCTTTTGAGGGCTGGACCAAACAGAATTGACAAATCATTAAATGAGTAAAATAATAGTGTTTTGAGTTGTTATTTGAAGTCCCAAGTTAAATTAAATGGTCCTTTCAGGTTTTTAGGGTGTTTTTGCCCAGTTTGATAAGTCACAAGGATTTGAAGAGGGTGTGGGCTCTTCCCCAGGGTTCTAGCCCCATATGTCTCCTCCCTGCAAGCTGTCTCCGTGAGCCTCTGGGCTCCTGTACATGCTACTTCCTCTGTGTGGGAGTCTCTTCCACCCACCCGCTACCTCACTCATTTACCCAAACTTTAGCCTTTGGCTAAACGCTACTTCCTAAGACAACTCTTCTCCCAGATGTAGATAGGTCTCATTGTATGCTCTGGTTGCATTCTACACCTTGTCTTCAGAGCATCTATCAATTAAATCCTTACTTGTTTGATGTCTGTGTCTCCCATTAGAGTATACATTTAATGAGAAAACGATGTTGTCTTGTTAACTCTTGCACCCCTAGAAACTAACACAGGGTCAGGCAAATGGTGAACCCTCGAAAACAAGATCTGTGATGACTAAAGAAACGCAGAGACTGTCTTGTCACAGTGGTAAACCTTTTTGGTCTCATTGCATGAGTCAGTGTCTTAGGTTGGACTGACTCACAGGAATACCTTGAGATAAGGTTGGAGTACAGGTAGTTTCTTTGGAAGGTGATTCCAGAAAGCATAGGTAGGGGAGGAGAAAAGTGAGGCTGGGAAGGGAAGGAAGTCAACCCAGGCTAAGTAGTGGCTCACGCCTGTGGATCTGGGACTCAGTCCTGCTCGGGGCCTTGGAGACTAAATAGAACATGCCTCAGAGACGTTTTAACTGAGCGGTGAGGAACTGGGTGTTTTTTTCACTAACTCCCTTCTCTCTTGTTTGAAGGCACTCCCTGGATCATTAACTCCCTGATACTCCCTGCCTGTTCCACCTGAGGGCTAGTGGGTTCCTGTGGCTAATGAAACTCCATAGGTAAAGAGTAGAAAATGTTTCTGATAGCAAGACCTCAGCCTCTGCTGGAAGGTGTCAAGGGGATATGAATGAGTCACCATCTGCATCTGCTGTCGTCTAGAAACCCAACTGGATGAAATCAAAGCAAGGAGAATCTATAATTGTGTCATGTTTTGAAAATGAAAGGCAAAGGGTTCACATTTATTATGTGTGCTTATGATTGCTCAAGCATATTTTAGGAATGTGCAGGGGCCGTGAGTTGCGGGAGCAACTGGCACACTGCAGGAAAATAGGGTGGCAACAGCAAAGCTTGTGTGTTGGGTACGGAGTTGGAAGCTCTGAAAACAGGCTCCTCCTAGGGCCCTGGACGAGTGACTGGTACCACCTCACCTCTGTCACATGGGGCCATCTTTGTCTTTGAGAGAGAGAGAGAGTGTGTGTGTGTGTGTGTAATTGCCTAAACATTTTTGGAGAACAATTCTGCTAAGTGGGTGTTAACAGGTAGAATCTGAGAGCTCATCTGACCTAAGGGACTGAAAGAAAACTGTGTGTGGAGTGCAGTCTTACATACTTGCTTGTTTTCAGACCCTCAGCACAAATACCAAGTGGACTTCACCTAACCTCCAGAACCTCCCCTCAGTGGCTGGTTTTATTTCCACAGCGAAGTTGTTATAAAGACAACAGGGACCTACTTAACACTTGTGAGAATGCAGCGTTCTCTAAGCCATTTCTGGGGCAAAGAGGGAGAAGGAACCACATATAAAAATGGGGGGAGAAGGTAGAAAAACTGTTTACATTGAGGAAAGCAGTTATATATTCTGTGAACGTTAACAATGAGCCCACTGGAACTTATGGTTGAGGAGCAAGATGAACAAAATTCAAAACATGGGGTGACTGAGAGGACTGAGGATTAGGAACCCACCCTTGTGGATGTTAGGCTTGGCATGTTGCCACTTTGGGGAGTTCTCAGAGCCCCTGCCGGACACTGGAGTAGGATGATGAGCTCGCGTTCCAAACCAGGCAAACTCCCAGTCTTGGGTCTTTGGGCCAGAACATGGCTCTTTCTGTTGGCTTTCACAGTCTACGCCAGGGAAAGGAAACGCCCAGCTACCGAGCAAGGATGCGCGTGCCAGGTGCAATACTAGGTGTGCTGCACTGTGGTATCTCACAGTGCATCTAGCGGGCCCATGAGATAGGTGCTGCAGCCCCCTTCACAGATGAGGAACCTGAGACACCAAGAAATCAGGTCTTAGTCCCAAGGTCAGCCGCTGTGGAAGTGGCAGGTTTCCAAAGTTTGTGCCTTTGCTCACTGCAGGTGGCGCAGGCTACCCCTCCATCCTCCCATGACCTTAGGGAATTAGTTGAGGTGTGAGTAGCCCCCTTTTCTACACTGGGGAACAGGTAAGGCCACGCACTTAACACTACATGGCAGGGTCTCTTTCCAGAGCAGAACAGCCCTCTGTGTTACCATGGTGACATCCCTACTATGGGCTGAGACAGCGAGCAAGGGAGGAAGGCATTACAGGATTCCAGAGTTTTCACGTGACTTTAATTAAAATATTTTCTGCAGAGCCCGAAAGAGAGGTGGGGAGTCAGAATATCAGAGCATGCAGTGATCTGGGTCCAGAGGTCCAGAGAAGGAAAAACAATTCACATTTTACCTTCCAGCTTCCATGGGGTTTAGGTTGGCCCAGATTACAGATCCTTTGTTTCTAGGCCTGGGGGCAGGGAGCAGGATATGAGACACCCATTTTTTTTTTAAACATCTTGTTGAGTTTTTTTTCTATCTTGTTGAGTCACAAGTTGTCACTCTGGCTGCTGAGCTGACTTGCTCATCAGTATCTCTTTGGGGTGTTATTTGTGAAGAGAACTGTAATTTCAGTGAAAGAATCCTTTCCTTCCTTGCATTAGTTCTTGGCTGAAGCCACAAACTAATTTGATTCTGAAATGATGCCATATAGAAAAGCTGATCTTTGAATCTCTGGGGCTTCCACCAACCAAAGATGTGCTGATTCTGGTTTTTACAAGTCAAGCTAATTTCCAAATAATGTAGCAACCAGTTAGGGTAATAACAAGAGGGAGGAAAATTGAATTCGAAAGCCAGTTCTGAGAGATACGTAGAAATAAATTTGGAATTTGAAAGGGAGGGAGAGCCAGGCTGGTATAGAGTCCACTAGTCATGAGGAATTTTTAGATACTAATGCTTGGGTCTCGGGGGTTCTGGTTTAATTGGTGTGATATGGGGTACAGCTTTGGCGTTGAGATTTTGCAAGCTCCCCAGAGTTTGAGAAACACTGGACTAGAAAATAACATGTTCTCCATGGGTTGTGTTAATCAGAGTAATTTTTAGAGGAAAAACAATAAATTTTGCTCAAACACACAATAGAGGCAGCTTTAAGGTCCTATTGTGAGAAACCAGGGTCCCCTGTCACAGCCAGTGGACACTGTCACAGCCGTGCACACGTCACGGTGAGACTCTTCGTGTTCATCAGAAATGCAGGGGGCTCTGGCCCCAGCTGGTACTTTCAGCGGGGGACTGATTATGAAAGGCTGATTTTTTTAAATTCTATTTTTATGGTTGCCAGTATTACAGATGTTCCCATTTCCCCTTCATTTGCCCATGTCCACCCAGCCCCTGGCCCCCATTCCCTCTGGCCATGACCACACTGTCATCTGTGTCTGTGGGTCATGCACACATGTTCTTTGGCTAATCCCTTCACCGTCTTTCATCCAGTCCCTCCTGCCCCCTCCCCTCTGACAGCTGTCAGTCTGTCCTATGCATCTGTCTGTGCCTCTGTTTCTATTTGCTCATCAGCTTATGTTGTTCATTGGATTCTGCATATAAAGGCGATTATATGACATTTGTCTGACTGCCTTATTTCACTTAGCGTAATAACCTCCAGGTCCATCCATGCTTTGCAAAAGATAAGTTTTCCTTCGTTTTTATGGTTGCATTGTATTCCATTGTATAAATGTAGCACAGCTTTTTAAACCGCTCACCTGCTGATGGGCACTTGGGCTGCTTCCAGATCTTGGCTACTGTACATAATGCTGCAGTGCATGTAGGTGGGGGAGGTGCGTAAGTCTTTCAAATTGGTGTTTTGGGATTCTTAGGATAGGTTCCCAGAATTGAGATCTCTGGGCCAAAGACAGTTACATTTTAAACTTTCTGAGGAAACTGCGTACTGTTTTCCCCAGTGGCTGCACCAGTCTACATTCCCACCAACAGTGCACTAGGGTTCCCTTTTCATCACATCCTCACCAGTACTTGTTTGTTGATTTATTGATGATAGTTATTCTGACAGCTGTGAGGTGATATTGCATTGCGTTTTAATTTGTATCATTCTGATTAGTGACATTGAGCATCTTTTCATATGTCTGTTGGCCATTTGTGTGTCCCTTTTGGAGAAGCATCAATTCAGGTCTTTTGCCCGTTTTTAATTGGATTGTCTTCTTGGTGTTGAGTCATGTGATGTTTTTATGCTTTATTCTTTCTCACTGGTAGTTCCTGGAGCACTGTTATGTTTGTGATAGTTTCTTTAAAAATGAAACTTAAAAATGGAGTCCATCCATGCCCCTTTTATCTCACGGACTGCTGTGTAACTCGATGCACAGAAGGGGTTCACCACTGGGCACTTCTGCACATCAGGCTGTACTCGCAGATGACTGACAGGCAAACCAGAGAGACAGGCTGAGCATAAAATTTGAGCTGGTGATAGAATCTGGGCCAGGCCCACGACTGACCAGCTGCCAGTGACACGGACAGGAGCTCTGTAAGTCCTTCCTCTGTGGCTAGAGCCCCATGTCTGTCACCCATCCTAGAAAACATATCTGGCTGCTTCGTGTACTGATGAACATGGACATGGTTCACTCAGAGGATCCTGCTTGCTCAATCTTGTCTGGTTAGCTAAGTGGTTTATCTTAAGGACTGCTCACCATAAAACTGAGTTCTTATCTGTCCTGCCATGCTTGTCCCCTGTGGATGTCTGGTCTGACTGAGCGGGCGAGGGACTCCGTCCACCTACAATGTCATTTTGAATTTATGATTTCTCTCCAGTGCTTGAAGGGATGCAGATGTTGCCTGAAGTGATCTCATATTTCGTTGTTGGCCCACTTGAATAATTCTGAAAGCTGGACTTACTCTGGCTCAGAAAGGCACACCTCACTACAGGAGCCCTGCACGGGCCTCTTTGGGACTACACTCATTTAAATCCAAAGTTGGAAAGGACATCCAGGCTGGATAGGTGGGGAGTGGAGCACCTTGTAACTCCTTCCATATTCTGTGACTGGCTGATACCTTGAATGGCATGTTTTACCCATGTCCACTGGGGGCAATCATGGTTTTCACCTTAAGGGTCGTCTTCTGGCCTCTGCCCACCTGAAAGCCACCTTACCTGCTCTTTGGTAAAGTAGTGGAGCTTTACCTCAAGCTCTCCACCTTCTCATCTTCTCCTCCACGCCTCTCTCTAGAACAGAGATCTGAAGCCCATATTATCACGTGGCCAGACAGATGACACAGGGGTGACACAGATGAGAGACACGCTAGGAGTGCTGGGTTGTGTGGCAAACTGCCTCATATAGGGACCACCTGCTACTTCTCTCCAGCTAGTCATTACCAAGAAGGAACTCGAGACGAAAGAGTTTTAAGGGCCCTGGCCAGTGTGGCTCAGTTGGCTGGAGCGTCATCCCATAACCAACAGGTTGCAGGTTCGATTCCTGGTCAGGGCACATACCTAGGTTGCTGGTCTGGGTGTATATGGTTCCCCTGTGCAGGTGTGTATGAGAGAGAACTAATCAATGCTTCTCACTTGCACAAGTGTTTCTCTCTCTCTCCTATCCTCTCTCTAAAAAGCAATGAAAAAATGTCCTCGGGTGAGGATAAAAAAAGAGTTTCAAGAGAAACTGTAAATACAAAATACTGTATAAAAATGTCCTGATTTTATATGTTGGCAACACATTCATACTTTAAAAACTGTCTGAGGCGATGAAAACTTCTGTGGGCCAGGCAGGGTCCAGACTGCCACTTCAGAGCTCTCAGAAGCAACCCTTCTCCAGGCCTTTGGGTCTTTGTAGCCCCAACCCCACCTTTCCTTCCTCCTGCCCCTCCGTATGCACGCTAACATGCAGGAGGGACCTGGCCCTGACATCAGGCTCACGGGTATCAGTGAGATAAGAGCCGACCGGGTCTGGAGTGCCAGGGAGATTTTTACCTTTCACCCCTAGGTGTGTCATTCCATAGGAAATAACACTCAGGGTCACCTTTCTCTTTCAGTGTCCTTTCGGGACTTTGAAACCCAGAGGAGGAGTTTAAGACATGGCCAAATAACAGAAACCAACCTCTTCATTTCCTTGGTCAAGAAACTAAGCCAGATTTTTTTATTAATACTGTTATAATAAGGCAAGGAATGATATCTGCCAAAAAATTGAGGATTATATATATCCTGGAAAAGGGAACGTAATACATGTGATTTTTATGATCTATCACAATCCTGGTATATCAAATATAGTATCTAAGTAAGAGTATAATCTATTTCAACTCTTTCTCTAGTATTCCATCAAGATAAATATTCAATTCAGGGATCCTTAAAGAATGAGCCTTTACAAATTTAAAGTAGCTTTAAACAAAATGTATGACAAACACACAATGTTTACAAAAACTATTGAGGGGACTACCTTTGTTGAAAATATTTTTTTCAATTGTGTAGATCATGTAATGTCAGTGGTCACAGCCAAATTGATAGGTTTTGTTATGGGAAACCGTCGAGGTGGCCATTCAGCCACAGCACCTGCAGCTCAGCATGGCAGCAGGGGGAGGAATCGGTGACTCTGTTAAATCTTCATTCTCAAGAAAATGAGCCCTAAACTCTGAGTGCTCTTTGACAGCCTCACCATCAGAAACACAGGGATCAGAGTCAAAGGGATTAACAACAATTACGTCACTGAAAATTTGGGTACTACTGAAATGTGCTATCCTGATAGGTCTTCAAATGGTAAATGTGCCCCCGATAGTTTCTCTGTACGTTAAGACAAGAGGTGTCTCTGTGCATGCGATTTTGTGGAGAGAGGTTTGCCCCATGCCACTCTTGGCAGGCAGGCAGGCGGGGCATCGCTTGCTTCCTGTGAGAGTGAGGTGGTGGCATTAAGGACACTGTGAGGCTGCAGAACCACAGAGCCTGGTGGCAGGGACTTGCACTGAGGGGGCGATGCCTGGTGTGGACCCACGGAGGCAGGTTTGACCCGGTCACCTGGATCCCAGGAGAATGAGGCCTGGCCTGAAGGGGCTTGCTTACATGGGAGGGTGTCGGGTCTGTGGTGGCCAGGGTACCTGGGTGCCGATGGGGACTGTCACCTGCCCGTAGTACGCTAAGAATGGACCTCCCAGATTGTGCTGATGTTCCTTGGTTCTATAGGCTGCAGGGTTTGTTTCCCCCAACTGGCACCAGATGTAAATCCGGAATCCTGAGACATCACGGGGAGAGTAAAGGCTTTAGAATCCATCATACCTGGGGCCGGATCCTGGCGTCACCTGTGACAAGTGACGTCCCTTTTCTGAGTCTCTATTTCTTCACCTGAGAACTGTGTGACATAATTTGTGTTTGCTTCTTAGTCAATTTAAGAGCAACCTTTGTAGCACTATTAAGGACTGCATTGTTACAGTTTAATAAATTAGTGGATGCAGAACGAAGTCTTCTTTCCCTGGGCTCAAAAAAGGTACCCTGAATTGCGTGTGAGCCGCAGCTGCTTTGTCCCTTCCCGACCCCACAGGCAGGGAGGGGGGAAGTGACAGAGCAGCTGATAGTCGGGTGAGCCTGACAACTATGTCCATATCACTACAGTTACAGCTGTAACTACAGAGACACATGCACACACACGTGCGGTCGAATCCTAGCTCTTCCTTTTTAATGAACGTCTGAAATTAAAGGACGAGACGGAAAGTGCACTTGCCATAACAACACAGTGAGTTCCCACAAAGTCTGTACACCACCCAGCTTGATAAATCGGTTATTACCAAGGATCATCAAAGCACCTCCCATGTTCCTCCCCTCCCCTCCTCACCCCTGCCACCCAAGGAAAACTCTCACCTCACTTTATAACCCCATGGGTAAGTTTTCGATGTTTTGAACTTTAAGCGGAATTGTGTTCGTATTGTTTTGTGTCTGGATTCTTCCACTCGAGAGTTATATCTGCGAGACCCAAGCACACGAATGCGTGTGCTAACACCAAGGTAACCGGACGTAAACTGGGACCATTCTAGTTTATGTTGTTGTCTTGTAATTACTGGTAGCGTACCTTTTCACTCCGGAAAGTGTCCCTATTTGGATAATAAATTGAATGACCAACGCTATCTACCTACCATCGTCTTCCCACTCACCCTATAGGCTGCCCTCTGTACCTTCTTCTCCTTTAAAGCCCACCTGCAATGGTGCAGGCAGTTGACGGGACTGGTCACTCTTTGTACTCGCAGGCGAGGGGAAACCCAGTGAAGCCCTGATTTCCTGCTCTGCAGTCCGTGAAATTTGCAGAGGGCTGAGCCTCCAGCGCTAATTTGAACTGCCTTCATAGAGACTGTTTTCCTTCATGGGGGCTGTGCAGAGCCAGGTTAAGGGAAAGGGGTGATTCTGTGAGGTAGGTGGAGTTAAAGGCGCTTGAATTTATAGTCTTGAAACTTTGGCTTCCCCTGGGGAGTGGTATTGCTAAGTTGCCATCATTCTTTCCCTTTCTTCCCCCAAATCATAATTCAACACACTAAAGTTATGACTTGAACAGAAGCAATACTCTGTGAACCACCTTTTGTAGATTTTTAGTACCCTTTTTTTTTTTTTTTTTTTTTTTAAACCCTCTGCTCTCTGAACTACTGTTTGGCTCAGTCGTACCCACCCAAAGGCAAGGCACCCTGGGCAGGACCATTTTTAAATAAACGGTGTGCAAGGCCAGCCGCGCGCCCTCACCACCGCTGTGGTCCAGCCACCTCAAGCCCTGCTGGTTCTGGTTCCATCAGAGAGATTTTCTGTTTACCAGGATGTAAAGGGGTTAGCAAGCCTGGGCCAAGTACGAACAAGGGCGCTTCCCTGTGCTGCGGGAGAGGTGGGTCCCTGGAGACTCTTACTTAGCTATGTCTTCTGCTCAGTTCTCAGGACGAGATCTTGACAATAGTCCCGCTTTGTTCAGACAGCCATGCTGAGAGCTAACAGAGTTCAGAAACTGAAGGATGCCTCCCTTCAGATGACATCAGCACTACCTTACACGTACAGAGCACTGTGAAAAATTATTTACTCAAACTAAAAAACACACACACAAACTAGTGCACCCGTTTTTTCCTCCCCATACCTCTGGCAACCACTGATTTGTCTTCTATTTTTTTTTTCCTTTAGATTCTGCCCACAAGAGAGATCTTATGGTATTTATCTCTCTGTCTGATTTATTTCACTTAGCATAATGCTCTCAAGGTTCATCCATCTTGTAACAAATGGCAAAATCTAATTTTTTGTGGTTGAATAACATTCCATTGTGTATGAACACATGTTTGTGTGTATGATGCCAAGTGGGTACTTGAATTATTGGGGAGATCACTATGTTAATTATATAATCATCTAACCACTACACTATATACATGAAATTAATATAAAGTAATAGTAAATATCAACTGTAATAAAAAATAAAATATATCATAATTTATTTATCCATCAATGGAGCACTTTTAACTTCTCAAACCTCATTCAAAAAAATTATTACTTTTGCCCTGGCTGATGGAGCTCAGTGGATTGAGTGCAGGCCTGTGAACCAAAGGGTCACTGGTTCGATTCCCAGTCAGGGCACATGCCTGGGTTGTGGGCCAGGTTCCCGGTAGGGGGCCCATGAGAGGCAACCACACATTGATGTTTCTCTCCCTCTCCTTCTCCCTCCCTTCCCCCCTCTCTAAAAATGAATAAATAAAATCTTTAAAAAAATTATTACTTTGTCCTTGCAGTAATAGCCTTGGTTAGGATGGGTGTAACTTTCTTGTTGTCTCAGGTCTCTGATTTCACATGTGCACTACCTGGGAAACTCCTGCAACAAGCCTCCTAAAGATTGTGTCCAGCTCCATCCCTCTCCCCGGCTCAATACTATAGAGCCATTAAAATGATTCGGTGGAAGTTCTAGAATTTCTGACCTGTAGAACAATTTTTTACATGGTAAAATGTTCACAACATTTTACTTGAGGAAATGAGTTACAAAATAGCATGTTTAGTGTGATGCCATGTGGAAAAAAGATTGTCATATCTCTTTAAAACTAAAAAATATTTTTCCTTAAGACAAAACTTTTCCATAGTTTAACATTTCGAAATAAGGATACACCTTACAATGTGTGCCCCACCTGAGAAGGTTCTTGTGTGTGTGTGTGTGTGTGTGTGTGTGTGTGTGTGTGGTTTTATTTTTTCTTTTTTTTTTTAAATTGTTCTTGTACAGTTTTCTGTCTTCTACTCCCATCCCAGCCCACCGCCCCAGCCCTCCCCACCTCCCTCCCATGGATGGTAAATCTTACATTCGATTAGAATCTTGGAATTTAATTATGATCTTCTCTCCCTCTCTCCCTTGAATTTGTATCTAAATAATTTGCATGATATCCATCCAAATGTTAAGTGAGTACCTCTGCGTGGGAGAATGTGGGGATTTAATTTTCTTTTTATTTATATCCTTTGCATTTTTCAAATTTTCTAAGTGAATGCATATTAATTTCAACAATAACTCTTTAAAAAGATAATGTACAAGGCCCAAGGACCCCTTACGCAAGGCAGTACACTCTACCAGGGAAATAAAGGGGAGGCTCTTCTCAGGATTATTATAAAGTTGTGGATGGAGAAGAGAAGGGTGTACACATACCTTCTGCAGAAATGGTTAAAGGTATTTAGGGAGACATTTGTTTCAGGGAACAGAAATGGAAATCGGTTTAATGTTGCATTTCAAGAACATTTTCTTGGTCATAGATATTTCTGAACAATGTAAGGACATCGGATAGGAAGAAATAATAACACATTAATAAATTTATACTTGATCTGCAGTTGGTTTGTTCACAAATGCTTCCTAATAGAGCTGGGAGACTGTAACAATTTCCATTTTATAGACCACTGAAGTGGTCTGATTAGGAAATAACAATGGAATTTAGATTTTCTAATTTGGTTTTTCACTCCCCAAACGTTGAAGGTACAAAGAAGGTTTTCATGAACCAGTTGCATGTGAAAGGTGTTAACCAGGTGCCGGGTGATTCTGTCCCAGTTGCCGGGATAAATATCCTTTATCAGCTTAACCCTGACCTCTAGTTTAGAGCCTGATTTCCAGCGGAAATACAGGTGGGCTGTTTTTGTTTCTGTTAATACTAAGCTGAGTATTAAACAGCTCTGTTAGACTGAGGCCACCACCGTCAATGATGACCTGTTCAGCGTGGATCCTGCCTGGACCGAGAGCAGGTCGGCCAGAACTGCCCTTAGACGGGGGCTCCAAGGACTCCTCCTCAAGGACTCAGGGCGTTCACTGCTGGATGTCCAGTTTGTGTTTTGTCAGCTCTCAGCAGGTGTTGGTGCTATTTGTTATGAAATCATCTGTCCTGTAGGGCTGACGCTAATTAGGTTGACCGTGGTGTCAGCTGCAGAGACGTGGGCAGTCGTGAGCTCACCGCAGATGGGTGTGGGTGGGCAGTGCCGACCTCAGTCACGGCCCTGCCGTGAGTGGCCAGTCCACCATCAAATGACTAGGGACCAGGAGTATTTAATGACACCTTGCTTTCGTATTTATTCTAGTTTGTGTCTTTATTGCAAAGCAGTGTAGAAATGAATGAGTGGCTGGCACCGCTGATTTGAACATGAGAAATCTTGAAGAGTTAGTTTCTGAACTGGGACTCTGTAAGGAGGTTTGAAACCCACTGACAGAAGAGCGATCCGTTTAGTACATCTTTAACTGTCTATATTGGTATTTTCTAACCGTGCACGGGTGGGTAGCAGATTAAACCAGTTTGTGATCGTGCTTTTTTTAAAATCTTTGAACCAGTATCTGTGGTCAAATTGATAAAATATTTGGGTTTGTGAGGACGAGCGAATCTAAACTCTAAGTAAGATATATTTTTAAAGCCATGAAGCTAACTCTGAAAATTATACTGAGAAATGCTGAGATTTGATTTTTTTTTTTCCCTGTTGGTGGATGTCAGATATTTTTAGTAATCCAACAGATCGATTGAAATACTTTAAAACTATCAATAACATAGTTTATCCAGTGATGTATATGCCTGGTACATATTAAATATAAACATCCTTAGTATATAAATATATACATGCTCATACACAGGAAATGAAGATGTGGGTCTTTCAACACCAATAGGTTTGGTGAAATCTCTGAAGATTCTTCTAGGTCAAATTGTAAATTTCACTGTAGAATAATTGTGTAACAACTCTCAGTTAATATGCATGATGCATTCACCTAAACACGTGTAATTTTAGAAAACATAAAATGAATCATTTTTCTTTTTTCAGTGAAGCTAATTATAATTTTATCTCCATATATAATAATTATATTCAGGTGTTTCTGTGTCCATGACACATGCTGAACTTAAATGGTTAATAAGTATAATCCATCTGTGCATAATCCAGCCCATTGTCTTCTTCAATTTCTTCAAAAGATGTTTACTCTTAGTTGAATTTGTCTGAGTTTGTCCTTAAAGTGAATCTTGGATGGTTTCCAAATTACAGGCAGAAGAGAGACTCTTAGCCAGCCAAAATTTTAGAGAAGTTGTACCAAATAAATGCAATCGGCAAAAGGCATGTGGAATATCTTGTCAGCTTTGAGATGAACAGTTGTTTTGTATGGGTGTTTCTCCCGCATCACAGCAGAGCAAATGTTTCCAAACTTTCGGAACTGCTTGCCTCTCCCATTGGGTGACGGGGAGGTGAAACGATGGCTCACTTGCGTCTGGAGTGGTGCCTTTCATCAGCAGAAATGAAGACGGGACATAAAATCAAAATATTGCTTGCATTGTTGGTTTTCAGCTTACACTGTTGACTGTAAATGATGCAACATATTGATGATTTTAAAAGGGAAAGAACTCAGTTTTATTGAACACTTATGTGTTCATGCGCTGGTTTAATCTTCACAACAGTTCTACACGGTGAATAGTCATCTTGTCTGAACCAATTAAAACAATGTGCCCCAAGCCTGCCAAGTAACTTGGCCAAGGTCCCACAGATGGGGGGAGGGGCTGCGATCTGAAACGAAGTTTATCTGATTTCAAAATTCAGGTTGGTTGGACGAGGCCTTTCTCTTTAGCCAGCTGGTTGGTTGTTCATGGCACAACTATCATTGAAATAGCTAATTCATTTAGCATAATTTACATATCAACAAAGTAGGTACCTACTTATGATTTTAAATGGAAAATGAAAATGACTATTTACTATTTTTTCTTTTCTTTTTTTATTAATTATATTTTATCAGTTATGCTATTACAACTGTCCTGATCAGGACTATTTACTTTTATCTGTCAAAATCGGAAGGAAGGGAAAGGGTCGTCAAGGAACATGTATAAAGGACCCATGGACAAAGCCAAAGGGAGGAAGGACTGAGGGTGGGAGGTGGGGGAGGGATAAGTGGTGGTGGGATAATGGAGGCAACTGTACCCGAACAACAATAGGAAAAATTTATTTAAAAAAAATCAAAACACTAGGCTTGAGTCACTATTAAAAGTGTACAAATCAAGCAAATTATTTTTAAAAAACCCTGAAGAATATTAATCACTACTACAAGTCATGAGGCAAATGAAAAATAGTGAAAAGTTCATAAAAGTAATAAATAAAATTGACACTAATTAAATTGATGTTTGAAAGCTGTAGACTGTTTGTTCTTTCAGATAAAATGTGTGCCTTAAATCAATACACATAATCTTTGTTTAGAAATGGTTTTTTTTTTTTTCGGTATCAGACATCAAGAGTCCTGGGGAAACTTGGAAGCAGAATGAAAAGAGCCTGAATCCTTCAGTCAGATGACCCAAATTGTAGTCAGTCCTTGTTCTGTCACTAACTAGCTATGTGGCCTTGGGAAAATGAACAACTTGGGAAGTCTTGGTTGTCTCATCTGGGAAATAGGAATGAGCCCTTCCAGGTTGCCTGAGCGAGATAACGCTGATGGAAATATTATAAATATATAATGCATTCTGTGACTCTAAGGTGATAATTTTGGGGGTGGTCAAACACACAAAAGAAAACTTGGTCTTCTCGGGCAGGCATGTTTAGCGTAGGATGGGCCTCCGTGGTCTGAGCAGGCAGCCATGGCGGTTGTCATTCCTAAGGCTACGTACGGTCCTGGCGTCAGAGACAGGCTCTAAACCACTGTCCTGACACACCGCATTAAGTGTGCGGCTTGGCGCTCACCCAGGTAAGATGTGACCTTATAAACTGTCTCGTGTTCACCCTCTAGGGATGTTCCCTAGACCTGTCCACTGAGTTATTTGACTAAGATGCCAGGCCGAAGGTAAGATTCTGGGACCATGGGACGTTTGTCTTAGCTTTCGTAGTAGAAAGAAATAGTGTTGAACAAATCCGAAGAACCATGAAATCTCTCTGGTGTGCGTATATGGTCTTTTAGCCTGTATATATTATGTGTTCAATGAATAGTTTCTCCAGTAGAAAGGAATAGTGGTCAGCTCATTTGATAGACTTACCTCTCTGATACAGCAGGTAAGTCCTGCAGGTAGTAATGAGGCCTATTAATGATGCTCCTTCAGTTACAGGTGTCAGCAACCCAACTCAAATGAGCTTGCAAAGAGGGGAAACTTCTGTGCTCGTGTGTTGTAGCTGGATGGTCGCAGCAGCGGTGTTGGCCTCGCACCCAGTTGCTATGAAGATTAGGTGATGTCGCCGGGACTTCGCTCTGCTTCCCTCAGTTGGCTCCGCTGTCCTCTGCTCCACTTTCAGGCAGGTTCTCTCCGTGGGGCCAAGAGACCCACAGTGGCTCCAGACCCAGAGCATCCTCACTACTCTACTGAGTGTACCCTGGGTCTGTAACTGACTAGCTGTGTGACGCTGGGCAAATGGCCACTTTGAGAAGCCTTGGTTGTCTCACTGAGGAGATGGGAATAAGTTACCTGGAGAAAAGAATGTATTCCTCTCTTCTCCATCATCCTGTGTTAATTCTGAAAGGGACCCTTAATAGGCCTGTTAAAGTCATGTGCCTACTCTTGAACTAAGGAGTGGACCTGAAGGATTCTGGCCGTTCAGCCTGAGTTACCAGCTGACCCCTGTGTCTGGGAAGGGGCTTGGGGTGGAAAGAGTATCAGATTGGTTCATTAGAGCCCTCTCTGTACTTTGGCGAGATTGGTTTGTTAGAGCCCTCTCTGTACTTTGGCGAGATTGGTTTGTTAGAGCCCTCTCTGTACTTTGGCATAGAGACATGGAAATAGGACTCCTACTGGATGCCAAAGAAATGCTTTTTTTCTCATTGCCTCTTTCTCTGATTAGACAGGCGATTAGGGAGGAAGGTTCTCAAGGAGTGCATTGGCTGATAACAGATGGACTGGCTCCCTTGGGCCAGACAGCTGGGCCATTGGGTATAACGGGTCTGCTCTCAGGAATCCTCCCACTGTTTTTCCTCCCCGTCCAAGCCCTCCCCGCTTCCTGTAAAACTTCTGTCTGTAATCTGTCCACATTAGCCTGACAGTGACAGTGTTGACCAAATAAGATTTAATTGCCTCCCAAGAACATTTACACTGGAGAACTGTGTAAGATAAGCATTTAAGAGCCAAGGAATAATGGATCACTATGTAAAAATGGACATGAGCTCTTTATTTGGGGGCCTGGCAGCCCTGCCCTGCCCTGAAAATCCCATATAATACAGCACAGGCAGCCGCCTAGTCTGCTTCAGGCTACAGTTGCCAGCCCTGTGTTCTGAAGAATCAGTCTGGACAGAGCTGCAAGCTGAAAGTGGAGAACCACCTGAGGCCTGTCCATTGATCCCTTCAACGAATGCTCTCGAATTCCAAACATGAACCAGGTTCGAATCTAGGTTCTGAGGATGCATCAATGTGGGAAGCAAAGTTCCTGCCCCGAGAAACTATTTATCTTAGGACAGGAAAAAGAATGACAATAAATAAGCAAGTAAATGTATATGTCACAAGAGAAGTAAAACAGACAAACAACAATAGGCTGTGCATCTGGGGGAAGGGAAGAACCTCACTGGACAAAGACCTCATGGAAGAGAGAGTGAGCCTTGGAGGTATCTGCAGAGAGAGTTTCAGGCAGAACGAACAAGAACCACATGGTGCTGAGCTGGCCCATGCTTGGTGTGACGGAGCAACAGCAGGCGGGGTAGCGGGAGCCAGACTGGAGGCCACCGTGAGGGTGTCGGCCTGCACTTGGAGGGGGACAGGAAAACTCTGGAAGGGTGACGTGCCAGTTCACCCTGATACCACGACCTGAGCTGAGTAACTTTGATTTCGTGTCATTAGATGGAGCTTCATACCAGCTAAGTAGAACCCTTGATCCACAGTAGTGGAAGAGATGAGTGAAGAGAAGATGGTGTGGTCAATGGAAAAGAGGAGAGTAAAATCTGGATGAAGGCGTTAACTCCCAGCGTGGCCGCTGGGCTCCAGGTTAACCATGTGTGGTGTGTCCAGTTGCCGTCCAGCTACCCGCTGAGCACTTCCTGTAGCGAGTACATCCTCCCCTCCCCTTCTCCCTCAGAGGAGTCAAATCTAGCAGTTATTCTGCACCGCATTGCTTGGAGTAGGGTTTCCAGATTTGGGGGCGGGGAGGGGGAAGATATCCAGTAAAACTGGAATTTTAGAAAAATAATACCTTTTAAGCATACGTGTGTTCCAAATGCAATGTCCCATTTTATATTTTATCTGGTAACCCTATTGGGCAGAATGGAACGCTATAACATTTCCGGTCTGAACCTCAGTGGCTGCTCCCATAGAATGGAAAAATGGATCTTTAAGACTTTACAGTCATCTACTTAGATCTATGCCGGAAACGTGCTTCTCATGAATTTGGCAGAAATCCATGCTCTTCGTGTGCCCTGATGAGGGTAACAAAGCAACCTGGACATCACAGTTTCAGGGGCAGCAGGGGTCTACTTTTTGGTCACTAACCAGTGGTCTTGCTGTGAGCGCTGACAAGCCAAGGGTTAGCGGTTCTCCGGTTCACTTGGTCAGTGGCCTAGGGCATTGCATTCTGCTTTGCAACACAGGACAGGCTTTCTTGTCCCACTGCACGGTCTGGAGTCCCCTCCCTGTGCAGGGCTCACCTCCCTGGCACCATGTCCGGTGAACACAGCTGCCTGGGTCTCTCCAGACTCCTAGCTCCATGCCCTTCACCAAGTCTCCCCTTGGCCATGTCCTTCCCGCATCCCAGCCTGGAACCCCCACAGCAGGGCTCACCCATTTTCAATACTTGATACACAGTATCTTCTCCCTTTTTGCTGTTTTTTTCAGGTTGGAGCATAAATCTGGTCCTTTTATTCCATGGTGGCCAGTGGTGTACAAGGGACTGTATTTTAGGAATTTCTCATTCCTGGGCTTCTAGCTGTGCCTTAAAAAAATTCTTGATTCTCTCCAAGAGGTGGGTCTTAATTTAGCTTTATTTGTAGAATAAGGAGGCCTGGATTGGAGCAGGATTGTTACCTGAGAGACCCATGAAATAGCCAGGGTTCAGTGATCCTGGGATTCAAATCGTGTTCCTAGCTTAGTACAGTCCAAAGCAGGCATAAACCCCCAAACTGTAGAGGTCTAGTTGCAAAAAGACTGTTATCTTTCTTCATTTGATTTTGAATATGGAAGAATTGTACATCCCCTGCATAAACACAATCGGGGGGGGGGGGATTTGTACGGTGACAAATGACAGTGAAAGGGATTCTCCGCAGCGAGAGGCTCACATAGTGTGGCCTCCTGGGAAATACACGTCACAGCACTGATTAGGCAGACCTTTGGCCTGATCTGCTAGCTCATCAGACTGGGTGGCACTATTGCTCCTCATGTATTTTTAAATAACTGAACACAAGGCTTTGCTTTGTCCAGAACACTCTGCTTGACAGGGCCCAGGCTCCCTAATTTGGAATCAACTAAGATGAATTGAAATGAACAGGCAGGTAGCCTCCATAGTTGGAAATTAATTATTCACTACATGTCAAGATGTTCAAAATGATTTGTTACAAGTTTAGACAAACTTTTTATCACTAAAGTTCATCCTCATTATTCAGACGCAGGACCAGCCATCCGTAATGGGCTCAAGAAGGAAGGCTTGTCAGGTGAAGAAAGCCAGCCACTCAGAGAGCAGTGAGCAGCCTGTGTGTTCCTGGTTGCCTTATGTTCATCTGATTGTCGGAGAGAGTTGGAATTGAGATATAAAGGTCTCTTAGAGAGGTTTCTTCTCTGCTGTAAATTATTTCAGCTTCCGAGTGATGGGAGCGGTACCCCCTCCCCCATGCGCAACTCAGCAGTGGGGGAGGACCTGGACCCCATCACCACCATCCGACTCAGAGGCTCATCTCCTGCTGGCACCCACTTTTCCGATCCCTGTGCCCGGGTTTTTCTAGTCTGGCTGTTTGGGAGTCTGCTTCCCTAGTGCTGACGTTGTCCTGCTGAGCCCCTGAGAGAAGTTATGAGATGTCCCAATTAAATTTAAGTAATATATTATCCTTGTCTCTGCACAACATGCAGCCATCACCTTGGCGTCTTTGGGTTTTAGGTGACACAGAGAAATGTACTTCCTGTAAGGACTGAAGCAAACAAATCCATGCCTTCTATTCAAATGGACCCAGGAGAGGGGTTGACATGGCCACAGGTGCCCACGAGAAGGAGCAGGATACAAGTTTGGGGTAGAAAGGCGGCCTGCAGGGTGATTAAGCAGCACCACCTGTTCTCTGGGCAGGCTTGGCCTTCAAAATCCTTATTTTTCAGTTAGTTACCAATTTGGCCTAGATGCCGAAATCTGAATCATAAAGCTTACCATAGCATTGACTTTACCTTCAGAGCTAATTGTCCTTATTGCCCACACACCCAAGACCATGCTTCCTGAGGGGCCGTGTCCTGGTGAGAAAACGGCATTTCCGAGCAGGCCTTTTCCTGTGGTCACACCGCGGTGGCGTCTCCTGCCTGCACGACGCAGGTGACGTCACGTTGGCAGTAAACACAGAGAAATGGAAACTGACAGGCACGTGGGAAGTGTATGGTCTGTCTTTCCTGTCTTTTGGATGTTTTCTGTAGTAACTAGCTCCATGAAGACATCGTAGGGCCAAATTAATCCCCGAGAAGGAATTTGTCACAGTTGCCTGTCAAGAAATCTCATATTACTGCGAAAGGAATATCAAATTTATGGCTCTAGTGTGTCAGTGGCACCTGTTGTTGCCATTCTCAAGATTCCTGAGTAAATAGTTTCTAAGTGACTGAGAATAATTGCTTATGCATATAGATTTTAAAAATGACCACTGAAATGAAGTACGCCAATTTCCCTGTTAGACACAGTCACGGGCTCCGGGAATCGGTAGTTTCTGGTGAGAAGTGCAGCTTTCCCATTCAATATCCCCTTTGGCCTGAGACCTGGAAGGCCATGGGCTGTTCTGGGCACTGACTTGCTGGTGACCTGCTCTAAGTGCCAGAGGTATGTTCCCGAGCTGGGTCTGGCCTTTGAGGCCACTCCTCCCAGGGGAGCAAGCTGACAGCGGAAACCCCGGCTCCCTGGAAGGCCCTGGGAGAGGCAGCAGGTGGTGATATGTGAGTTTCCATTAAATAACTTGGTTGCCACCAGCAGGATCACATTGCAGCCACCCTCACCAACCATCGACGTTTGCTGGCAGAGGTCTCCCTGATGTCTGGGGACAGGAGGAAAGCCCATGGTTTCCTTCAGGGCCTGGCATTTGTCACCAGGGCTCTGGAGGATGGGACCAGGGCCTTTTCCTACGCTGCCGGGGATGCGCGGGTTTGGTCCTAACTCTGGAGCTGAGCAAACATGTGGCTAAATTAAGCCCCTGCTCCACAGTTGCATTTTCAGAGCTGTCCTCCGTTTTTGCATGTTTCACACCCTCCCACTTTGGCAGCTTCCTGTTTGCAAACAGATTTGCTTGTTAAATGGAGAGAACCAAGTTTGCAGGCATTTTTGTCAGGAAAAGCCAGTCTTCCTGGAGGAAGGCAGCGGGGGTTGAATTCCAAGAGAAAAAGATTCTGTTCAAGAAAATAAGGTTCCCTAGGCCAGTTTGTCCATCTTCTTATTGCCGTGTTCTTGTTGAGGATAGGAATGGTCTGCCCACCTCTGGGCCCGAAGGGCAAGTGTACCACCCTGATGATTATCGTTTTTAATACACAGAATGTTTTTATAGATAAAACCACTCTTTTGAAGGAAAAAAATGAGGTGTTTGTACAGCCATTTGGTGGTGGCGCTGGTGGTGTTGGGTGTTATACACTGTAAAAGGAAGGTAACACGTCTCCCAGGAAACGTGGTAAAAACACGTGTGTGTTCTCCCAAAACGCTTCTCACTAATTTACATGACTCAAAAGGTTTATGTCTCAGGCGAGAGTTCGTATTTTAGCAACCTTCTCAAAGGGGGAACATTAGAAAGAGGTGCTGTCTATGGCAAGTGCAGTTTCCAAACACATGAAAGAACTTCGGAACCAAAGTAGAGAACTGCTAATGCCTTGGGGAAGAGCCATGCTGTTTGGTAGGTGGGATAGTCTTCTCTTAAAACTCCTAATTACAGTGCAGTATGTTCGGTGCTGTAATGGAGAAGAGTTCCGGTGCTGGGGAGCAGTGAGGACAGTGAGACAGGGGATGGCCACTGCAAGCCAGGGCGTGAGGAAGGCGTTAGGGAGGAATGGACGCTTGAACTTCAAAGGGCAAGTAGAACGAGAACAGGTGGAGAATGGGAAGAGCATAGTTCAGGTAGGGGGAAAAGCATAAAGGAAGATAGTAAGACATGAAAGTGCCGGACAAAATGGATCCCGCAAGAATTCAGTGTGGCCAGAGGTGGGAGCAGGTGGAAGAATGTGATCCTGGAAAGACTGGGGAAACTGGGCTTTATCCTATAGAACATATCCTATAGAATAAGCTGAGCTGTAGTGATATGGCATTGAAATAGCAGGAGGTAGCATCAGATTTGTATTTGAAGACAACCAGCTCTGGAAGCTGTATAACTGTGTTACTGGGAAAGGCAAAAACAGCAGCCTTGAGGCAAAAGATCATTGTCAAGAGATGTGAGAGCCTTAACTTCAGACGCTGGGTGCAATAGACATGACAACAGTGATACGTTCAGAAAACAGATGATGCAGAAAAGAGGATTTGGAAGTTGAGGTCCTTTGAGGAATCAGGGCCTTCTGCTAGAACGGTCAGGGCAGAAGCCAGACAGCCGTAAGTTAGGAAGTGAATGGAGTTGAGCAAGAGGCAGCCAAGAGGACAGAGGACTCTTTACCACCAAAAGCTCGGAGGTGCAGGAGGAGGCAAAAGAGTGAAGAGCCTTCGGTGGGAGGACATGGGGGTGGTGCTCCGCCGTCCTGCTGTGTGTGCTTCATGCTGAGGGAAGCTAAGCTTCCGGTGGGCAGGAGGGTAGGAGCTTAAGGGCAAAGTGGAAGAAGTGGGGAGAGCAGGGAAGTGAAATTGGAAAAAGCCACTGTGATAAACTGAGGTTCCAGAAACCCTCAGTTTTATCCCTTTTGGTAGCAGGCACAACGGACTTTAAACTCTTCAGCTTGCAACCGCCATCTTGGAGGTTTCAGTCCCGTGCCTGCTTGCTGTACCTTCTCCTGGAAGGGGCTGGAAAGCCGGCCAGGTGGGAACGTTGGTGTTGGTTATAGGAGGCAGGCGAGGTCAGCACCGCGATATTAGCCAGACGCTGGACCCTGCTGCCTCTAATCGTGAACACTGAGCTCCTGCCCTTCCTCCCTCCCATTAAACTGATGTGCTTTCCTTTGGACTTTAGTTTGAAAAGACCTAAGGAAATAAAGTACTTTTCTGGTGAAGGGCTCTATCCAACTTAATGGCAATAATAGCTTTACTTGACAATATGACCACATTTTGGGGGCTTCATTTTTTTTTTTAATCTACAGAACTTAGACATTAGATCTGATTGCTGTTAAGACTCCTGTTTAATTCCAAAATTCCAAAACTAAGCTGGTGCTCAGTCGAGCTGGTGCCTATGTACAGGACATGACGCAGAAGGAGAGAGGGACCGGGTGTGTGGTCACCAGCGGGGGAGCAGGTGTCGCCGGACGGCACGTGCGTACCGTCCCCAGTCGCTTCGCCAGGCAGCTGCGGTGCAAGGACGTTTCGCCTGCATAAGCAGCATGTGCTGCAGGGCTGAATGTGAGCCAAGCACACTTGAGAACTTCTGCATTTTTGCAGCTGAAGTACAACACAGCTGGCCCCCTAAACGATGTAAAGTCTTCCTCCCCACCGGCAGAATTAAAAACGAAAAGACTGTAATGGTGCCTCTAAGGGAATGGAGAGGCACCCTGTAATTATGAGTTTATCAGATAATAGGTGACTTTCCACAGCGATCCTTAACATGTTACCCTAATTGTATTTTGTCCTATGGAGAATCCAGCCAGGTTCTCAAGAGTTTGAGTTGCATGGAGGGTGGAATGGGGAGATGGGTGTGTTATTCCCCCAATGTGACTGGAAAAGGAAATTTGATGGGTTTCCTCCCCACCTGCAGCCGAGCAACCCAGAGGCAGGAGAATCGGAGTGTCAGGGGGATGGGTGTTCAGGTGACCTGAGGAGTCTCAACCCCAGGCTCCTGTGTGTGTGCCCCCACAAAGTCTATGCATTCTTGGGTAGAATGTTACTTGCATGGGCATTTAAGTTTGGCTAATATTTTTACAGTGCCACATAAGAGCAAGGCAAATCTGTTGTATTTCTTGCAGGCCATTCTTTTCAGAGTTGAGGTATCTCAACTCTGAGATCAGAGTTCATACCTCTTCTTATTCTTGTAACATCCTGATAAGGCAGAGTTTATTGTCCTCATTTTGCACAAGACGAAGTTAGAGCACAAAACAGTCCATTTCAGCAAAGCAGGTCAGGGACAGATGGAGCACGAGAACCAGGTCTCTGAATATGTGGCGTTTTCTTGTCCTTTCCTTTAGAAAGAAAGAAAAAAAATTAAATCTTAAAACTTGAACCAGTGTTTGAGTTGTTCACCTAATTCTTCGCCTACCTTATGTGAAAGGAATCTGCTTGCTTCCGATGAAAATATGCCCAGATAGAAAAAATTAAAAAAGCAAAAATATTCTGGATGAGCACCTACCATCGGTAAAGTGAATCCCACCAGGCTCGCGGCCTGCGTTGCAGATGGAAATCTGCCATCCTGGGAGCGTTTGTCAGCGCCTGTGAGATGCCAGGCAGTGTGCTAGAGACTGAAGATACACGAGAAGCCACAGATCCAACCCCTGCCCTTGCAGAGTGCACCGTCTAGCGGGAGACAGAAGCAAGTAAACAGGTGACTCAAATATCTGAAAAACCCTGTGATGGCAGCAGTACAAGGTGTCCTGGGAACAAACACGAGGAGTCTCTCACCTTTTCTTGGGAGTGGGGCTTAGTTACTGTTTCAAGGCAGTCCTCTCTGAGACCCAAACAGGTTAGCCAGGTCCAAAAGGGGAAAGCATCTGGGGAGATTGAGAGGAGAGGGATGGCTTGTTATTCGTTCTCTCCAGAACACAGGTTTGGAAGTAAGAAAAATCCTAGCGGGTTGGAGGAGAAACTTGAATCTAAATTTTCAAGCTGAGAGTGGTGTCAGCGTGACTGGACAAAGAGGCAGAGAGCAGATCTTACAAGACTTCTCTAGGCTGGGTCAGGTATTTGGAAGGGCCTGAGGCATGGGAGTTTATCCAGTGAGGGCTGTTTTTAACTAGTCCCTGTGGATCTAATGATAGCTTGGAAGGGGACAAGACTCAAGCAGCAATTTGGAGTTTGTTCACACTTCAGATTACAAATCCAGGCCTGGCCCAAGAAAACAGCATTGAGAATGCAAGTAATCTGGGTGATTTGGGAAAGATTTAATGGCACTTGGTGATAACTGCATGTGGAGGCAAAGGAGGGAGGCTTCAAGGATGCTGTCTGGTTTCTGATTCTAGAACCCAGGTAAATGGTGAGGTAAAGAACACTGGAGCAGGAGGAGGTGCAGTGGTGACTTTGAGGGGTGGGGACAGTGGGCTCCTTTAACTTTAAACTGCCTGTGAGAAATTCAAGATGCCCAGGAGGCAGTGGATACATGGACCAGAAGCATGTGTGGAAGATCCAGGCTGGAGATGAAGATCTGAGTCTTTGCCCAGGAGTCAAAGCCTTCGGAGCGCATGGGGTTGCCCAGGCAGCATGGAGGGTGGATGATCCACCTGCCGTATGAGGGAGGGGGGCGGGAGAGGGCATGGAGTGGAGAATGGAAAGGAGCCTCAGTAGCACTCTGGAAGGACAAATATTACGTAGTCTCACTTGTCTGAAATGGCTGGAATAGGCTAATTCATGGGGACAGAAAGTAGATTAGTGGTCACCAGGGGCTGGGGAGAAGGTGGAGTAGGGACTGACCGCTAATGGGTCTGACCTTTCTTTTTGAGGGGATGAAAATGTTTTGAGACTAGACAGTAGTGGAAACTGCACACTCTCTGTGAACTTACTAAAACCCACTGAATTATACACTTTATTAAAAGGGTGACTTCATGGCATGGGAGCTACATGTCAGTCAAATTGTCCTCTAAAAAAGGAGCTTCGGTGAATCAAGCACTTTACTTACGGGCGACGAAGGGTCACTGTGGGTAGGGGGCACAGAGCTACTGTAAATTGGTGTCAGTTTTCACCCGCTTTTCTAAGTCCTTCAGTAATCAGGCTGAGCCCATTCCATCTCACGGAATTGCTAGTGTTAGGAGTTTATGCTTACAATTCAATAAATTAAAAACAATGGACCAACATGAGAAGGGCATCTCGTTTCAAAACTGCACGACTGTGAAGAGTGCTTTTCTTGGTACAGTGAGCACAAAACAGCCACAATGTAAAAGGACTCAGAGGTATCCAAGGCCTTGAATTACCATCATTTTTCACATCACTCCTGAGTGAACAGCATTATCTTTTTTATTTTTTATTTAACCACAGAATAAATAGAACCTATTCTTGCAAAAATGGCAATTAAAAGTCTTTTGACTTAAGTCCAGAGTGTTTTCTTTGATACTGCTTCTGTGGGTTTGGCCTCAGCCCTCAATCTCCCGGGGACCCCCGCTGAGCTTCTGTCTCCTTGTTGCTTGCATGCCCCAGAGCTTTCCAGGGAGTGAGATGGATAAATTAAAATAGAAGCTAAACAAGGAGAGTCCAGCCCATCCAGGAGTGAGAGTTGGCCAGGGGCAGCAGACTTGGGAGAGCCTGCTGGGAGATGGCTCATGAATCCATCTTCCTAATCAGTCAAGTTCAAGTTTCTGGCCCTTATAATAATCAATTCTTAGTAGTGCTATATTTTAGGGCAACTTTTCAGATCTCTATATGTCCGTATTAAAAGTGGGAATGCAGAGGCTTAGAGGAATGATCGACAGTCCCAAGTTCGCACATGGCATTAAGTTGGGGGGCCAGAATGGAAACCTAGGGCTTCAACCCTCCTGGGGACCTTGTCACCTTTTCTTGCTGTGGCATCAGCTGCAACACTGGTCCAGCGCTCTGGTGTGAGAAATGAGGAACCATCTGAGTGAGGACTTACCAACTGGACTTGTTGAAGGACAACTGTGAGCCTTCTCTGTCCCCGGATACATGAGCCTTAGACTTGGGCCAAGTCACGTCCTTCTGAAATGAGCACCTCAAAAAGCTTCTGTGCGGTTCTGATGACATGTGGCATGACCTTCAGGTAAACTTCTCAGACAGGCCACGGGGACTGGGTCACAATGAAGTCCCACTTGTTTCTTTGTGGGATGCCTCTGAAGACCAGCAAGGCCCCTGCTGCGGTGTCAAGTGGCACCTCCGTGAGACAAGACCCAGGACAGCAGTCATTTCCAAGTGCTGGGTACAGGCCATGCTGGAGCAATGGCTCAGGCTTCCCCTCGGCTTACTGAAAACAAGGAACTCTGAAGCAGCACAAGAATGGGACTTTTATATGTGTGTGTAACTCTCCATTCTGTGGAGGATCCAGCAATAGGATCTCGTTAGCAGGGGCAGAGACGCTCAGAGGAGGCAGAAATTCAATAAACACCCTTTAGGTGGTGTTCCTGTCCAACCTGGCCAGGGGTGCTTAGTAAACTTTAGCTTATAAGAAGTCAAATGTTTACTTTCAAACTGGCTCTTAGGGATGTGACATGAGTTTCCCAAATGAAATATTGGCATCAAGGGGAGTTGTCAATAAGTGATGAACAGTGGAAAATCTAGGGAAGGCAATGATCAGGCAGTCTCTGGAAGGTGCCTGGGAAGGAACCTGAGTCTCTGAGGAGGAAAGGAGACTGGGAAGAGGCCTTGCTTAATCGAAGCCTCTTTCCAGCCATAAAGAATGTTGTAAACCTGGGACATCCTTCCTACGTTGGAATTCTCAGACCTAAAGGACTGAATGCTCACTTTTACTGATGTTCATGGAGGGCTAACTAAGCTCTGATCACGCTGACCAAAATACACGGGCATCATGCATCAGAGTATCAGTCTGTTCATTTTTCATCTAGAAACATGACTGGTGACTAGCAAACCTCCTATTTGTATCAGTTCCATCTGCTAGGTAGAATTTCAGAGTAACCCAATTATCAGATGTATTTAGAAGTGGAACAAAGAAAATGGGTGGATCTTTAAAGGCGGTTTAATTTAGTCACATACGATATGGAAGCTCTTCCGCCTGGAAACAGACATATTTAGTGACAAGAATAATCGCATCCCTTATCTGAAGTGGGTGGTAGTGGATGAGTCCTAACATTTTTGTTCCTCACCTTCAGATTTTGTTTCCCTTCATTTCATGCAATTGGAGTGTATCTTGATAATTGAACAATTCTAGTTCACATGGAACACATTTTCTATAAACTGCTTCTCATTTGCCTTCTCAGAAAACTTCCCTCAGGTTCCAAACTGGGTGGATTTCTTAGAGCCCCACAGGTGTGGGTGATTCTTTCCAGCTTTTCTGACTTTGACTTTTTTTTTTCTCTTTTTAATGCTAAATGTAATGTTCCTTTATTTGCCTCTGGATCTGGATCAGGCCTCAGCCCACAGGACACAGCCCGGCTGTGCCGGGGTCGCCGGTGACCTGACCGTCTTACGTTCTCTCCCAAGTCTCAGCACTTAGCTTCTCTGCCCAGATGTTCTTTTAAATTTATTTTTCAATTACAGTTACATTCAGTATTACTCTGTATTAGCTCCTAATGTACAGCATAGAAATTAGATAATCGTGTACTTTACAGAGTGGTCCCGCCGATATTCAAGAACCCACCTAGCCCCATGCATAGTTATTACGATATTATTGATATTCCCTATCCCACACTTTATATCCCTGCCACTTCTGTAGCTACCAATTTGTGCTTCTTAATTCCTCACCTTTTTCACAAAGTCACCTCCCCTCTAATTTAACTGTTTTACATTTTACTTAATCCCTGGTCTTCATACTGAAATTTGGTGTCTACTGAAAGACAATGAGGAGGCACCAAGGAGTGACTGTTCCTTTAGAATTTGGGGCATCAGACTCTTCACTCCCCAGCAGAAGACTAATAAGTCTTCCCTAGTTATTAGAGAACCCTTTGCGTAATACGAGTCCCTGCAGAAAGAAATGAAGTGGCCTGTTGCTGTTTTCAACAAAATAACAGTCTAGTACAGCGGTTCCCAACTTCTTTGGCAGCAGGGACCAGTTTCACGGCAGACAGGTTTTTTTTATGGACCATTGAGGGGCAGGATGGCTTTATATCCTGCCAGCAGATGCAGCTCAATTGTCACTTGCTGCTCACTGATAGGGTGTTGATATGAGTCTGCAGGCAATTGATTTACCGTGGTCTCTGTGCAGTCAAACCTCTCTGCTCACGATAATCTGTATTTGCAGCTGCTCCCCAGTGCAAGCATCACCCCCTCAATTCTACCTCATCTTCGGGCATTAAATTCTCATAAGGAGTGTGCAAACTAGAGCCCGCTGGTGTAGTTCACAGCAGGGTTCATGCCCCTACGAGAGTCTAACGTCTACACTGATCTGGCAGGATGCAGAGCTCAGGTAGTAATGCAAGCAATGGGGAGCGGCTATAAGTACAGATGAAGCTTCGCTCACCTGCCCCCCTGCCTCTCACCTGTGCAGCCTGGTACCGGTGCGTGGCCCAGGGGTTGGGGACCCATGGTCTAGTAGAATATAGACGTGCAAATAAGCAATTGGAATATTATCATTGCTGTCACAAAGGTATCAATAAACAGAGGCAATGGTCCATGGGTAAAGGAGCCTCAGAAATTTGGGCAAGTCTTCATGGAACTGAAACCTGATACTAGATCAATTGGCATTTGCTGGATGATAAAAGATGGGGGTGGGGTGAGGATGGGAGTGAGCCCCTTACAAGTGCACAGCAGACCGTGGACAAAGAGGGAGGAGGAGAGAGCCCGGCGTGTCTCCACTCTTCCTGAAGCCTAAAGTTATAGACAGCAGACTTGGACAGGTAAGTGAAAAACAGATCAGGAAAGGCTTGAATCCACTCTAAGATAGTTTAAATATTACCTGTAGGTTGTAAGAAGTCACTGAAGTGTTTCAAATGGCCTAATTTGAAGGCATGTAGTTGTAGGTTCATTTGTAGACATTGCCATTCTTACCTAGCACAAGGTCGGGTTTGACCTGGATCAGGAGGCAAAGGTTTGCCTTTATTCCCTCTGGCAGTGGGTGAGGCAACTCTGTGCATTAGTGGGGTTTTGGTTTGGTTTGTTTTTGTTTCTCCTTGGGGTGGGGAGGATTTTTTAATCATGGTAACATAGGTGTAACATGGAATTTGCCATTTTAACTTTTTTTACATGTACAATTCAGTGATATAAGTACTTTCACCATTGTCACTACTAATTTCCAAAACAAATTTTCCATCCCCCAAGTAGAGAGTCTAACCACTAAACAATAACTCCCCATTTACCCTGCCCCCACCCATGCTCTGCTAACCCCCAATCTACTTCCTGTGCCTATGAATTTGCCTGCTCCAGGTAGCTCATGTAAGTAGAATCGTATAATAGTTGTTCTTTTGTGTCTGGACTGTTTCACTTAGCAGAATTTTTCCAAGGTTCACCATGTATCAGAATTTCATTTTCCTATAAGTGAATAATATCCTATTGTATGTATAAAACACATCATATGTTTATCTGGTCATCTGTTGATAATAGAGGCTTGGGTTGTTTCTACCTTTGGCTATTGGAATAATGATGCAGTGAACACTGGCCTACAAATATCTGTTTGAATCTTCGCTTTCAGTTCTTTTGCATATGCACCTTGAAGTAGAATTTCTGGGTCATATGATAATCCTATTTTTAACTTTTCAAGTAACCGCCACAATGGTTTCCACAGTGGCTGCACCATTTCACATTCCCACGGGTAACGTGCGAGAGTTCCAACCCCTTCACTTCCTTGCCAACACTTTGCCTTTTCCGTTGTAATTTTGTTTTACTGTTATAGTCATGCTAAGTGGGTGTGAAGTGCAGCTTCATTGTGGTTGTGTGCCCACTAAGGGACATGCAAAGATGTTTTCTAGTCAGTAATACCAAGCTTTGAAGACATTTCTGTTCATGAGGCTTCTTAAGATAAGTATTCCTGCTTAGGCCATAGAAAATGATATTTGAATATAGACTCGTGTTTCTAAGTTAAGGCTTGTAGTTGGAGCATTCTTTCAAGGTTTTAGAGAATCCTTTGTTCTGAAATACCCTCTGATGCGTTCAGGATCAGTTCGCTGCTGCTGAAACTTCTGGCTGCTGCTTTGTGCCTAGCTATACAAGTGCCACTCTCCTTGCCCTGGTTCAGACCCTCCTCGTCTCTGGGCCGGACTAGGGCAGTGGCCTGCCTGCTGCTCTTCCGGTCCGTGATCTCCTCTCCTTCTAATTCTATGGGCACAAGCATCAGAATCAGACCCTGGTCTGAGTCCTGGCTCTGCCGCTGCGAGCTGTGATACCTTGGACAAGTCATTGATTCTCACTACACTCTGTGTCCTTGCCTATAGGATGGGAAAACCATGGCATCTACTGATTGGCCCATTGTGAGGACAATGCATGATGAGCTCTTGGTACTTTGCCGAGCACATAACAGGGGTGTCAAACTCATTTTCACCGGGGGCCACATCACCCTCGCAGTTGCCTTCAAAGGGCCGAATGTCATTTTAGGACTGTATGAATGTAACTGCTCCTTAACTAAGGGGCAAGGAGCTCGGCACTGCCGCCGGGTAGAAACAAGGTGCCAGGCTGGATAAAACAAGGTGGAGGGCCGGATTTGGCCCATGGGCCTTGGGGTTGCCACCGGTGACAGAGCATGTCAGTAATTGTTAATTTGGGGCCTATTGTGTGGCGTGTGCTCACCTTTCTAAAAACCTGATTATAGAATTTCTCACCTTGAACTTCTTTGGATTTCTGCTTTCTCCAAAGTTCAAACTGTCTGGCAGTGCTTAAGAGGCCCTTCAGAGCCCAGGTGGCTGGCCTAGTCTGCTGCCTCACTCCTTGCCCTCGGCCCTCTGAGCCACTGGCCAATGTAGACTAGCGCGTTCATGCGACCAGAGCTGAGTGCATGCTCCTTGCTCTGCGTGATTGAACGTCATGTAAACAATGTGCCCTTGACTCTCAAGCCTATAGAAAGCCCTCTTCCCTGTGAAGCCCTGCCTGGCATGCTGGCTGGGTCATGGCTCACTCATCTCTGTTACTGTGATTCTCTATTGACCATGGTGCTTGTGCATTGCACTCATCTCTCTGATTGATCTCACCATGTCCTTATTTATATCATGCACACTGTCGGGGTTTGATCACGATGATCAAGATGTGAATATGGAAATTACTTTACCAAGTCATTTACAGAAACCAGTCCTACTCCCTTCCCGGGTTCTCTAGCTTGATATGTTCATCAGACTTATAGATAGGATTTCCGTGTCTTTAAACTTACCTGCCTTTTCATGTGGTCCTACAGTCATCAGGACAGACTCCTTAAAGGTGAACCACGGATAGATCCTATTGCTGCTGTTGCTCTTGGCTGTGTTTTCCTTATTCAACAACTTTATCGAACACCCAGTTTATGTAAGTCACTTACCAGTCCCCCAAGGGAGATATAGAATTGCATAAGATGTTTCTGTAATGAGCCTTCTCAAGATAAATCGTCTTGCTCACCCTGTGACTTTGACAAATGTAAACTCCAGGATAAATTGTAGTTTCTACCATTTTCCTGAGAGATCTTGGGAAATTCTGACTTCTCATGGCATCATTGTATTTCCAAAATAGTTCATCCTTCTTGGTGGGTAGATGGGGCCACCTGTAGTCCTGACTCAGCTCTTCAATGTCTGGTGAAATCCAAACTAGAGAGACAAGAAAAGTCCTGCTGTTTGTAAGCCAAGAGGGAGATCACGGTAGGTAGCAATTCAGAAATAAACACGCGGAATAACTCTGTGTTGTCTACAATCTCCAGTGAGTTCTCTAATACTGAATTTTATCTGAAGTTCTGCTAGGTTGAGACTCATAATTTTGTCACCTTTTATAGTTAAAGAAAATGTGTGAATATGTTCTTTTATTGTTTATAACCTCCCTTCCTGACTCTCTGGTCTCATAATAAAAGCTACAAATCCAGTAGTGTTCTTTTGACACGACATTAATAAAAGCGGGAGGAAGTGTGAGTCAGGAGTGTTCTAGCAGAAAGCAGAGGCTAAGCATTCTTCTCAAAACTAGACATAAAACTTAGTTCAGCACTTCTTGATAGTTAAGGCAAAAGGGAATAATAAAGCAAATATCAAGAACGGAATTAACACTTTGAAAAGCTATGATTTCACAAACTTGAAATTGCTTAGTTGAAAGTTTTCCGTGTTTTTAAGAAAATTGGTGATTGTAGGCATCCACTCCGGTCCTCCATGGACTTAGTAACCTCACTTCCAGATTTGAGGTTGGGTCTAGCCTTGGAAGTGAGGATGGACCTTTGTTTCTGGGTCATAAAGATAGCAGGGTACAGGCACTCACTATTCCATGCTTTTTTATCTAGTTATTAAAAAAAAGTTGCCTCTGAAAGTGGCGCCTTGCCATCTGATTGGTGGTAAGAGTGTAATATTTTTGTACTAAAGACCATTAAGTAGGTACAAAAACTATGTAAGAGTTACCTGGCTTATTAAATATTTTTACATACATCTAGTTGTATTCAACCCTCTCAATAGCCCTTTAATGTTTTCTTATCACCCATATTTAACAAGGATAGAACTAGAGGTTAGCTCACAGAGGTTAAGTAAATGAGCAGTTCATTGATGACAGAGCCGGGGTTGGAAACCGGGTCCTGGGATTCTCACGCCTTGTTTTTTCCATTCCACCGTCCTCCACAATTATTTGCTGGGTTCCATAGTTACTGGCTAGATAGTGTCTCTGATGGATGGGTGCAAATGTGTGAAGGAGAACACGCAGCAAAGCACTGGAGTGAGTGTGTACGTACAGTACCTGGCTATGTAAGTTAGTGGCTTGGCTATTTATTATAAAACTACAATAATGTCAGAATTTAATGTTCTACTCTATCTTGATTTATCCTGCTTCATTTTACAGAGCAGATGCCATAAGATATTTTTGGTTAAGGACCAGAAATATTCAAACTGTGATGATCGATAATTTAGTAATAGAGGTCTCTGCTCATCGCTAAATTTTGTATGTTTGATGACTGTTCTCTTCGGTTCGTAGTTATGACTAGTATTCTTGAAATATATATTTGGGGATGATGACCAAAAAAAAAAAAAAAACAAACCCTAGATTTTATTTTCTGAAACTGGATATTGTATGAAAACTTTATTCATGGATCTCTCTAACATGAATATTTATCCATCTGAGCAAAGATGGATAAATCTCCCCCTCATTTCTCTAAGCAGGACCAGTCACAAAGGAATCACAATAAAAGCCAGAGGTAGAAGGGGAGTAGGTCCAGATTCACTAATATAAAGAGGAAGCTGGAGCCTGATGTTAAATAAGTATCATGGCTGTGTAGCCCTTCCCCTGTCCCTGCGAGGAAGTCTCCTTCTGGATAGGAGCTCCGATTCAAAGAAAATAGCAAAGGGGGCAGGCCTTGAGTAGGCTGGAAATGCTGTCTCGGTAAAGCCTTCTGAAATCCACTCTCCTTCCAGCCAAAGGGATCTCTCGGACCCCAGCTTCTCCCCCTTGTCAATCCCAAGCATCAGGTATAAGGAGCTGCCATGTATTGTCCATTATCTTTGTAGAGCAAGCTCCTTCAGGAAAAGGTTCAGGCTTGGAGTAGTGGAAGGCCACCCTGGCGCTGCTGAACAATCCAGAATTTTTGAGTAAGACCTATTTGTCATACAGGTAGAACTATGGTTCGTTACCTCTTTCTCTGCATTCTGTCTCCATCTCTTGCGTGGCATTAGAGTGAATAAGCTTCTGACATGTCAAATAACACATGACAGTTAACATGCAAGTACTCAGTAACTAACAATGATGAGCCATTCTCTCAAGTTTAACAAGCTCTGCTCCAAGAAGGGTTCCACTTTCTCAGTTTCCTTTATGAAATTCATCTTTGTGGGTGCAGATATTAAGATAGGTACTGTAAAGATTTTAATAATCCTTACTCAAATTATTTCAGATAAACAAAATCCTCTATATTGATGAACAAACAACAAAAACAAAATACCTGAGACCCAAGGTTCTAGGTCCTCCCCGATCCACTTAAGGCAAAATAAAATGCTCATGAAGAAGCAAAACCTTAACCTAAATTCTTCAGGGGATTTTTCCTCCTCTCTTTTGAAGGGAAAGATAAGTGGGAAAACTTCTCAGGTCGATTTCAATTCTAAGATAATTCAATTTTTTATTCCTTTTCCTTTCTTGCAGTCACATAGTCAGACCCAGTTAATGAAAACATTTTTTTCTGTGACTTCATTTTTAAAATGAACAATAAATAATGACTTGTAGTTTAGAGGAAACATTTTAATAAAAAAAAAGTCAATATAATTCTATGGGGTGTGCAATGCTAAGATTTTCACTAGAATTCTTCTGAGCTATAATTTACCTGTATAACATTAATTTCATGTATACAACATAATGATTTGATATATGCATATATTGCAAAATGATCACCACAATAAATCTAAGAAATATCCACTATCATTTATAATTACAAATTTTTTATCTCTTGTGATCAGAACTTTTAAAATCTACTCTCTTAGCAACTGTCAAATATGCAATACAGTGTTATCAGCTGCAGTCACCATGCTGTGATCACATCCCCCGGACAGTTGCTTCGCCTGGAGGTTTGTATCCTTTGACTGGCTTCTCCTGTTTTGCCCACCACCCAGCCCCCACGCTGGAGACCACTAATACGTTCTCTGTATCTGAGTTCAGACAATGGTTTCACCGTTGTCTCTCTGTCTGACTTACATCACTTAGCGTGATGCCCTCACGTTGTTGCAAATGGCAAAATTTCATTCTTTTAACGGCTGCATATTACATTGTGTATATCCCATTTTTTATCCATTTATTTATCGATAGCTACTTAGTTTGTGTCCACACCTTGGCTATTGTAAAGAGCGTGGCAATGGATATGAGGTGCAGATATATTTTTGAGTTAGTGTTTTCATTTTCTTTGGACAATCCCCAGTGAATTGCTGGATTATATGGTAGTTCTATTTTTAGTTTTTTGAGGAACTGCCATACTGCATACCATAGTCACTGCACCAGTTTACATTCCCACCCACAGTACACAAGAATTCCCTTTTCTCCACATCCTTGCCAACACATTTCTTTCTGATAATAGCTATTTTAACAAAATGAGGTAGCATCTCATTTGCATATGAGTTCTTTACATATTTTGAATATTGACCCCTTGTAAGATACATGACTTGCAGATATTTTCTCTCATCAAGTGGATTGCCTTTTTATTTTGTTGCATGTTAGCTTTGCTGTGCAGAAGCTTTTTAGCATGGTGTAGTTTCACTTGTTTATTTTTGTTTTTTTGTTGCCTTTGCTCTTGATGTCAAATCCAAAAAATTATTGCCAAGACCCAAGTCAGGGAGTTTATCGTCTATGTTTTCCTTTAGGAGTTTTATGGTCTCAAGTCTTGTGTTCAAGTCTTTAATCCATTTTGAGTTAATGTTTGTGTAGGCTGTAAAACAATGGTCCAGTTTAATTCTTCTGTGTGTGTGTCCAGTTTTTCCAACAACACTTACTGAAGAGATTGTCCTTTCCCTATTGTATATTCTTGGCATCTTTGTCATAAATTCATTGACCATACATGTGTAGGTTTCTTTCGGGGCTCTCTATTTTTTTCCATTGATCTTTGTGGTTTTTTTAAATGACCATACCATTCTGATCTGATTGCTATAGCCTTACAGTATAGTTTGAAATCAGTGAGCAGGACCCTTCAGCTTTGTTCTTTTTTATCAAAATCGCTCAGGCTATTGGAGGTCTTTCCTGGTTCCATAGAAGTTTTAGGATTGTTTGTTCTATTTCTGTGAAAATTGCTGTTGGTACTTTGATAGGGATTGCACTGAATCTATAGATTGCTTTGAGTAATATGGACATTTTAACCATTTTAATTTTAGTTATATTATATATATTATTTTATTATATTATTTTATTATTTTAATCTGTGGGCATGGATTATCTTTCTACTTATCATTTTCAGCTTCTTCAATCAATATTTTATAGTTTTTAGTGTACAGGCATGTCACCTCCTTGGTTAAATTTATTCCTAGGTAAAAAATAGTTAATCCACCCTGGCTGATCTGAATCAGGGGATTGAGTACGGGCCTGTGAACCAAAGGGTCACTGGTTCGATTCCCAGTCAGGGAACATGCCTGGGTTACAGGCCAGGTCCCCAGTAGGGGGCATGTAAAAAGCAATCACACACTGATGTTTCTTTCTCTTTCTCCTTCCCTTCCCCTCTCTCTAAAAATAAATAAATAAAATCTTAAAAAAAAAATAGTCCTCTGGCAGGGACTTGGCTCTCCCCTGGGGTGTCTGCAGCTGTAACTTCCAGGCTCAGTCAGGCCCAGCCAGTCTAGTATCCTTCTTTCTCCTTTGTCAACTCCCAGCTGCCTGTGCTCACGCGATGAGTATCCTGCATTAGTAATGTGTAGGAGTCACTAAGGATTATTGTGCAGTTCAAAAGAGATTTAATTTTTTCTATAAACTACCTTCCTTTCAACAATAAAGTTATCCCCTTCGGAGAGAAGTTTTAAAAATCAGATGATAAGTTGCAAGTAGGTGGTGCTGCAGGATGTCTCTCGTTCTTCCTCTTGGCTCTAGGAGGCTGGCCCCCGTGGCCACATCTGAGCTTTTAATGGGGCTCTAATTTGCTGGTTAGAACGTGCCATTGTCACTGCTAACGTTTTCCTTGTGCTTTTCGTGAAGCTCTTTGAAGAGAAGAAAAGTTCCTCAGAACTCTGAGTGTTTCCTCAACACTCTTCTGCAACCCCTCTCTCTCTCTGTTTTTTTTTTTTTTTTTTGTTTCATGTCTAATTTTTATTCTGAAATGTAAAGCTCCCCTAAGTTAAAATACAATTGACGTACACTATTGTATTAGTTCCAGGTGTAGAATAGAGATTTCACATTTATATACTTTACAAAGTGATCGCCACAAAACATCCACTATCCATCAGTCACCATACGAAGTTATTGTGATATTGATATTATCAATATTCCCTGATGTTCTTTATATCTCCATAACTTAGTTACAAGTTTGTACCTCTTAATCCCCTTAACCCTTTGCCCATAACCCCACCACCCAACCCGCTGGCAATCATCAGGTTTTCTGTATCTATGGGTCAGTTTGTTTTGTTTATTCACTTTAGTTTTTTCCATTCCACTTCTAAGTGAAATGATACAGTATTTGTCTTTCTCTGACTTAATTTCACTTAGCATAATACCCTCTAGGTCCATCCATGTTGTCGCAAATGGCAAGACCCACTTCTCTGTCACGGCTGTGTAACACTCCAGTGTGTTATGTGCATGTGCACACACATCCACTCCCTTATCCATTCATCTAGTGATGAGCACCCAGGTTGCTTCAATAACTTGGCTCTTGTAAATAATGCTGCGGTAAACAGAGGTGCATATATCTTCCGGGACTGGTCCACTTCTGGGGGCTTATCTGAAGAAAAGAATTGCTGGGTCCCTCCTTCTCCCTTCTTATACAGCCTTTATTTAAAGTCTTTATGTCTGATATGAGTATTGCTATCCCAGCTTCTTTTTTCATTTCCATTCTCAAAACACCATTTTAAGGGACTTCTTTGTACATTTTACTTAAGTAGATTTATTGAGAACTTCTTGAACATGTGTAGGAAAATCACAAAAATCCAATGAATAGTGTAGGCAGCTACTTACATTCACAGGGTAGCTCTGATGATAGGCTTTTGGAAAGGCGGAGTTCTGTTAAATATTGCATGATGTAAACAAGACTTCCTTTCAAGAGATACATCATTATTACTGTTTCTTCAGGAAAGAGAAATTGTAGCAATGGGATAAAAGTGTTTCTTTGACTTTCTGTGACTCCTTGGTTGCCAGTGGAAGAGGGTTCTTGCGGTGTCACAAGAAAAACATTCTAAGACACCCACGTGGTTAAGATTCATTTGGGTGAAAGTAGAAGGCTTCCCCAAGTTTCCAAAGTCTCGTCTCTGTCTGTCCCCACATGGAAAAGTCCAATCTTGCCTTCATCAGGCCCAGAAATAGGGCTGGTGTTCAGATGTTCTGCAATGTTGGTTTCAGTCCGTGTCTCAGTCCCCGTCCAGCTAGCATAGTCTGTGCCTGGCTGGTGCTGTGGTCAGGCCCACACAGTCTGCCAGGGGCCCCAGACAACTGCCAGAGTCACATGGCTGCTACGGAGAGAACATGCAAATGAAGGGGGCAAGCACAAGTGACCGGATGAGGAAGAGAGGGGCCTTTGTCTTTGATAGGCTCAAGTTACATTGTCACAGACTTGGGATGGACCAGGTACTTTTTCAAAATAACCAATGAATTCCCCAAGCTTTCCTGGGCTTCTGATGGGTCCACCCCTTAACCAATCCATTCCCTAGATCCCCACAAGGGTGTCCAACCTTTTGGCATCTCTGGGCCACACTAGAAGAAGAGTTGTCTTGGGCCACGCATTAAATACACAAACACTAACAAAAAGTGATGAGCGAAAAAAAGGCTTTATGATTTTGTATTGGGCCACATTCATAGCCATCCTGGGCTGCATGCGTCCCATGGGCCACGGGTTGGCCCCCCCTGCCAGGCTAGGGCTTCATGTCCCCTATCCAATCTGATTCTATCCAATCTGATCCATAGAGACTGATGGGCCTCTATGGCCTCCACTGTGACTCCTCCTGTACATGCGCTTACCTCCCCTTTATTGTTCCATCCCTTCCCCTCAGTGATCTGTGGGCAACGGACAGGGGGGGAGTGTGTGAGGCTATAACTTCCTGGGAAGCAGACTCAGGCTCCATACTCGATTATGCTTAATAATGTCCAATTTCCTTTGCCCCACCCTTTATTAATATCTAGCTACCTACGTTAACACTGCCAGCCAAAAGTTCTCCAAAGCAGACCGGGCCTTCTGGCTGGGTATCCCTGGGGTTGGTCTGAAATGGGCATGTGTGCAAGTGAATGAGTGAGATTTCCAGCTGACACTTGGGAAAACTAGGGAAGAGGAGTGTACACTGTTAGTTGTGTAAGATGTGAATGCTAGTAAACTCATCAACTGCGGACATCCTCCGAAAAGAGTCCGAATTTTGCTTTCTTACCTCTCAGTTTTATTAGAGCCACCTTCTCTAGCTCTGCTTCAAAAAATAGGTGAACGCAAGGGTCCAAAAAAAGTGGGTCAAAGTGCAGCGCCCTGCATAAAAAATGTTGACAATATCACAAATAAGTGAGAATGTGAAGTAACTAGCACTCACACATACTGCTGGTGGGACTACGAATTGGGACCACCGTGTTAGAAGGTGAGTTACAAGTTTCTATTCAACCCAGCATTTCTACTTTAGTATGTCTAGTAAGAGTGTCCACTGAGAAATTACAGAAGTATTTCCATACCATGGGAAACTGTGAAGCAGTTAAAGGCAATGAGCTAGATCTGTCCCAGCTCAGCCCAGAAGATCATTGAGTCAGGGGAGGGGCGGGGCAGGGCAGGGGAGGAAGCTGATACAATTATGTATTTTATGAGATACCATATAGTTTCTGTGGCTGCATTTATGTACAGTCACAGATCCGAGCGTATGTATATGGTGTGCGGGTATGTCCAGAAGAAGACGTGCCTAATATTGACTTACCTCTGCAAAGAAGGAGAGACAGGAGTGGAGGATGATCAATGAGGATCTAGCTTTCTCTGAAATGCCAAGAAGACTTAAGTGTGTGCTCACGATTACTGATTTAAGTTTAAAATGAAAGGGACATTGACCCTCTGGTGATGGGACTGGGCAGTTTCTGGGGCTCAGGGAGGTTTTTGCATCATCACTTGATCTGTCCGCATATTTCAGATGACAAGCAACTTGACTTTTCGAAGGGGGAGGATTATTTCTCCCCTCACTCATGGTGCTTTTTCACTGGTTTTACTTCGGATTTGGCTACTTGTGAAATGCTAATGCATAACATGGCTCTTGCTTAACTTACAAGTGCCTCACAAATATTAATTATGCCCTTTCAGGTTGAGAATAAGTTCATGTTCTCTCATGGCTGAGTGAGTCTTTTAGAGAAAGCCGAGACGAGCGTCGTGAGTAGGAACTAGTGACCATCACAAAACTCGTAGGTGCCCTTATAAAAAGGTGACTGTGGTACAGCAGGAAAAACGCCAAGTGTCCGCTTTAAGTTGAAAGGAAGAGTGAGCCATCTAGGGAGCGCAAAGGACGTTACTGAAGCACCTACATGCAGTTTTGAAAACGGTGCATTGACATTTAACCTGCCACCCTTAATTCTGTAGCTGGATCGTTTGAGGAACATCCGCCGTTTTAACACTTTTCCTTCCCTCTGGGCTGTGGAAGTTGTTGTCGCCTCAGATTCCCACTCCTGAGCTTTGCAACAACACTGTGTTTAAGCGGGATTTTCAGGTGACTCTGGAGCTAGTCTTTGAGGTAGAGCCAGCCATCTTATCCATCAGTTTTTTACCTTGGGGGAAATACTTGTATTACTCTCGATGTGAAGCTGGTCTCAGTCCCATTAATTCCGCTTTGATTTAATTGATCTTTCAATGTCTGGCATATATGAAGTGAGGATAGAAATATCAATTGACTCCAACTCTTTGGCCTAAATTAATCTAGTCTTACAGCCTGGAAATAATGCCTATTGTGTTTGCTACATGAGATGAGTTTATTGATCAACACTTTAACCTGGCTTATCCACTGCAAAACACTTGTATTGATCTTTTCCTTCATTAGCCTTTGACTCATGCAAACATTCTGGAGGAAGATGGAGTGGGGCCTTCTAAATTATGGCGGTCTGCAGTATGGAGATGTATTTCATGTTGTACATAGTCAGGTGTGCACTTTCTGTTAGTGTGTGGGAGCCTCAAGCTGCTACCTTGGTCCCCAAACTCTTTTCCATTATTAGATCATTTGTACACTTTTTGGATCTCTCTAAAGGCATTTAGGTCATTCATTATTTCATTTAATAAGTACACACTGAGTGCTCAAAAATTGTCAGGTGGCATGTGTTCAAAACTTGTGCTCAAAACTTGTCAGGTAGCATGTGCTGGACATAAAAAATGAAAAAGAAGTAATGATACGCTCTCAGAGAGTTTAAAGGACATCACAGAAGGTTAATGTGTAAAAAATGAATGCAGTAGTAGAGGTAAGCAAAGGTGTAAATGAGAAGTAGCCCATTTAAATAGTGATTGTATAACATCTTTTGGAGTAATGAGCTTCACATGATTAATTTATAAAAATTACTTAGTATTTTAAAGATAAATTGAGAAAGCATGTTACTTAGTAGCTAGTACATTCCAGGCTTTCAATTTTGGTGGTTTCCTCTCCCTTCTCTCAAGCTTTGAATGCCTTTTCCATAACTTTGGATAACTTGATACCTTTCAGTTACATTTCTTTTCAATTCTCATCTTAGACTGGCAAATTTTAGTGTGACGTGTTGGACACAACCGCAGCCCCTGCATCCTTGTATGCATCCTTGTACGCAATCTTTCTGAATCTTTACCAGATCTGTTACATTTTCTTCGAGTGCAGCAATTTGACCTGAATACAAGGTACCAAAGGGCAGAAGGACTCTTGTGCTCCAAAATCATAGGATAATATTCTGTGTCTTTTCTGGTGGCAGTTGACATTTTGTTGGCCACTTTTTTTAGGCATAGCCCAGGTCACTGTCTTTAAAAATAGTTTACGAGGTCATCAAGTCATCTTTTCTGACTTGTGCCAGAGAGAAAGCTCGTAAGGCAAACGGTAGAATGTGGATTATATTTTCAGTAAAAATATTTTCTTCCGCTTGCTTGCCCAGTGAAACACTCCAGTTGTTTGTTTGTTTGTTGATTGTTCGCCAGTCACAGCTCTAGATGTTTGCTTTGCAGATCGCCGCCAATGCCTTGGTCGTGGAGCTTCTAGTTCTCTAGAAACTGCTGCAAGGGTTTTGTGCCATCGGCATTTCAAGATTTTAAAGTATACTTTCTCCCTCCAGAGGGTTTTAGAACTCAGTTGAATCTGTTTATTCCTCCCCATATTTCCACGTTTCTAAATCCATCGCTCCTGTGTAATACAGAACAACAATGACCCACTTTGTGTCAACGTTCTTGAAAATAGTTTTGTCTGGAATCTTGGCAATTTTGTGAACTATTTCATGCATATAAAAACATATCGTAGCTGTATGTAAAGTACAAAGAATAGAGATGAAATGAACACTCATGTACTTACTATTCAGCTAAAGCAACAAGACAGTATCAATAGATGTATGTTTCTCCCTAATTGTATCTCTCCTTCCTTAGAGGTAATCTCTATTTTTTTTTAATGATTTTATTTATTTATCTTTAGAGGGGAAGGAAAGGAGAGAGGGAGAGAAATAGCAATGTGTGGTTGCCTCTTGTGCATCCTCTGCTGGGAACCAGCCTGCAACCCAGGCATGTGCCCTGACTGGGAATCGAACCACAATCCTTTGGTTCATAGGCCTGCACTCAATCCACTGAGCTACACCAGCCAGGGCCTAGAGGTAACCTCTAACCAAAACTTTATCTCTGTTATTCTCTTGCTTCTGCTTTGGGTTTGCTACATGTAGATATTTCTCTAAGTGCTACTAATAAACAATATCAAATATTGAATGGACCAACTTAAAGTGTCAGCCACAGCAGACTGTCTCTGAGCTCTACCTTTTCATTGGTCTGCGTGCCTGTATTGGCCCCAACACCGCATCATCTTCCCCTAACTTTACAAGTGTGTTGCTGTGCAGTCGGGAGAGTCCCCCTGACTTATTCCTATTCTTTGTCTTTCAACTGCCTTTGCTGTTCTTGCCTCTTTTATCTTCCATGTACTTTTTAACATTAACTTGTCAACTTAAAACACACACATGCTGTGTATTTTTGTTGCATTTGTGCCGAATTTTTAGATTCCTTTCAGGATAATTGACATCTGAAATATCTTTTTAATCTTTGATCATGACCTATTTATTCTGGTCTTTTTTTCATTCCAATAAAGGTTATGATTTTTCTCCTGGGGTTGTAGATTTTAAAACATAACTAAAAAAAAGAATGGAATCAATAGCACATTACCATTTATGTCAGGTGAATATACTTGCACATTAAACTGTAATCTACCCCTTACAAGAACTCATACAAACGCAAGGATACACATCAAACATTAGAATGGTGTTCTGTGGGTTTTGTGGGACTGAAGTAGAAAGGAAAGGGGAGGTACCGGTATTGATTTATGGGCCAATAGGTGAAGAGAATTGTTATCTTCAAGTTCAAAATGTTTTAAAAAATTAAATAAGCCCTGTAATCTTTTGTTAATATATTTCCTTGGTTTATTTATTGCTGCTGTTCTTGTTATTTAAAACTGATCATATTTTACACCTTGTTTTATAATCCTTTACTGCTAGGATATAAAAATGCTTTTGCTTTTTTGGATGTTAATCTTAGAACCAGCCAACTTGTAAAATTCTTAATATTTCTATTTGCCTTTGGATTTGTTTAGGATTTCCATGCAAGAAATTATGTAGACAGCAAATAATGACAGGTTGTTTTCTTTTTTGAAATTGCACAGCACAGTTTTGGACAGTACTAATAATAGTGTATATACTTCACTTTTTTGATCTTTAAAAAGATTTCTTCCAATGTTTTATTGTTGAATATGACTTAAGCAAGTTCCCTTTACTTCCTATTTTCTCTTATTGTTGGTTTTGTGTGCGTGCGTGCGTGTGTGTGTGTGTATTCCAGTGCCTTTTTTTGCATCTATAAAGATCATCACATGTTTTTTCTAGTTTATTCTATTAATGTGATTGGTACAACATCAGGAAGTATATTTAGGTACTCGGTCTTAAAATCCCTGGAATATGCTCAATTACGTCATGATCTAGTATCTTTTTCTTGCTTTATTGGATTCAGCTTGCCATTCTTTTGTGGTTTTTTAAATTTGTACTGATGAATGAGGGTAGTCTTTGATTTCCCCTATTCTCCTTAAGCACTCTTAGTTAGGGAATATTCCCTGTTTATAATCTTTATTCAAAATGTTTTAATGCTTAATTGAGTACAACCGCAAAATGGTCATGTGATCACGGACAAGCTACTCAGTCTCATTAAGCTTTCACTTTCCTTATAAATAAAGTAGGGGTGATATATACCAGCGCCATGGGAGTGTTGGGGACCTTGGTTGAAATAATCCACATGAAGCATTTAGCACATTGGCTGACGTGCAGAAAGCAAGCACACAGAAGTGTAGATGTGGTGGTACCGTCATTCATTAGTCTCCTCTCATCCATAAACACATGTGTGTGCTCTTCCCTTGTGGCAAGCAGGTCGCCTTTTGTGGTTGCAATTACACAAGCAAGGCTATCCGAAACCAGTAAATGTGCTGGGATCGCTCCTTTACACTACAGTTAGAAAGACCGAGCATACAAGGGCAGGACCACAGGTGCTTGCTCCTTGGCTTAAATCTCTCTCGGTCTGGTTTGATGCCAGAGCAACTAGCAACAGTAATTTCAAAACAAAATCCCTTAAAGTCTCAGATTATGGCTCTTCTTTTTAACCAGCTGAGTCCAACCTGATGAAAGGTGTTACGGGAAATACAAATTAAGTATAAGACTCGGTGTGAGGAGCGTTGCCTTGAACAAGGAGGCACATAGCCGAACACGAGGCTCACAGCTTCATCTGAGCCGCAGCCCCCCGGTGTTTAAGGACAGACCAGCTCTGTGGTTTTAACCCAGTGGCAGTTTTGCCCCCCCCCCCATGGGACATTTGGCAGTGTCTAAGGATGGTTTTTGTTGTTACAAAGGGGGTGCTGGTGGTGCTACTGGCATCTGGTGGGTGAGAAGCAAGGGGTACTGCTGAACATCTTACAGTGCACAGGGCAGCCACGATAACAAAGAATTGCCTGATCTGAAATGTCAATAGTGCTACCTTTAGAAACTGTATGTATGAAAGTGACTTTCCCACATGTATCTCTCCGTATCTTTTGGGCTTCTTCAAAATTCTAAAATTCCAGGTTCCACCCTTAGATAACCTTTCAACGTGGTAGAGCCCTAAATTCTCAATTTTTAAACATGCAGATGAGTCTGGTGTAGGTGGTCCTGGAAATTCACCCTAAGAAATACTGAAATAGGCACAGTGAAAGCATTTTAATAAATGCACTTACCAAGTACTTAGAAGGCAAAAGGAATGATAGGTCAACAACAAGAGTGCCTAGAGCTTTGCATTGAGGAGCAGCCAGACTCATCAGCTTGTTCTTGTTGTGGTAGCAATGATTTCTCAAGTCACTTGGCCTTGTGAAGCAGTGGTTTCTTACCTCGGTTCCGTGCACAGCACAGCTGAATGATTTCTGTCATTATCAAGCACTTTGTGCTCAGCCAGCCACACTACGGCGCCACTTCGGTGGCGAGGATCTGCCATCATCCTAGGTAGTAGGCTCACGCAGGGCTGAGTGCTGTGGATGGAATTCGTGGTGCTGTTCGCAGAAATTCATTTACTGCCATCCTGGTTGCAGTTAGGGTTACGAATACCTGGAGGAAATTTTGTATCATTTTATTCTCTATCTGCCAAATTGCTCTGGCTTTCTCACCACCCATCACAGCAGCAGCATTAACTAATGTCAGTCGACCAAAAACCCATTTGTTGTACATCTTTGTACAAAAGGTGCTTTTTAGCCAGTGCACACGCAGCGCTTACAGTTTCCCAGGAATTGTTCCAAGTACTTTCAACATACTAGATGATTTAAATTTCACTTGATCTGATGACTAGGTGCTATTACTCTTAGGGTGGCCGGTGACATGGTCTGTGGACGAATTCATGAAGACGAGAAAATGAAGAGGGCAAGGTTTTATTTTTATTTTCCCAACAGAGGGAAAGGGTAGGTGTGGAGAAATGCACCAGCAATGAAAAGTTAAGGCGGTGAGCTTTTTGGGTGATAAAGGGGAACAAGGGTGCAGCTGGGTAGTCGTGGCAATTATTTTACAAACCAGGAGGCTTCGGTTCGTTCTGCCATTGTCTGTGGGTTCAGGGTCCGGGCGCTCTGGTCTGGCGTGGCCTGTTTGTGTAAGTTTTAAAACACCTGCACGGGGGATGCTCCTAGTAACCTCTCCAGTCCCGAGAACAGAGGCTCGGAGAATCCACAGTTCATTATGCCTGACAGACCTAAGGGAAGAGAGAGCATTAGCACTGATAAAGAGGACCGGAAAGGGGCTTGCTTATCCTTTTAATTACTAGCTACATTTTTAAGTGAGGAGGGGAATAAGTAATATTCCCCGTGTCACACAGCTAATTCAAGTAGGGGCTCGAAACCGGACACAGTCATTGCTAGGCCTGGACTCTCAGCCATGTGACTATACCTGGTCTCCCAGACCCAGAGTCCAGCACAAATAATGCCCTGTTTTTATTAAAAAATCTTTTATTACAAAATCATAAATGTGTAATTCTGTAACATGATAATATCACACTCAAGCACACCATATGACATTTTAGGTGAAATGTTCAAATTAAAGACTATAAATTATTACCCTACCAACCACACTCAAGCAAGCCCTACTTCTGCCGGACCCAGTATTTTCTGTGATTGTAGAATTAAATTTACAAAATGCTCATACCCAAGAAATTCATTATTTAAAAGGCCTCTGCTTTTAAGTGAATGCTCTGCTTTATACATTGGGATTTTAAATTCTACTTTATTTCTGCAAATGTCCTGAGGGCCTTAGTGCTGTTAAATGGGAAATACCTGCCTTAGATCCTCGTCTGGTCACCGCATTGGATTCCGCAGGAAGCCCCCTGTTGGAGACTGAATTTTACTTCCTTGAGAGTAGGAGAGAAAGGAGAAATTAACAGTGCAGGAAAAAGGTAGTTTCTGGATGTATCATTGGACTATTGTGGAGCAAATTCTTGCCTTCTGAGTCTGCCCATAGCAACTTCCCCCTTTCCTTTTCTCTCCTGCTCAGCTGGGTCATAGGCTTTGCCCGCAGGACTGAACCAGAGAGAGGTCAAAGCCAGTGACTGGGGTTAGTGCCCGTGAGTGACTCTGAGTGTGTCCCTTCCCAGATAGAAAATGTTTGATTTCTCATCTGAGCATCATCTGTCACCTACACATTTGTGTTTCAGAATTGACCGTATGGATACCATAATCAGTACAATACATTACCTTCATTTTTTTCCTTCTAAGAGCGGAAACACAGCTAAAAGATGGTTGTCAAAACAACATGCAGCTAAGCAGCTGGCATTTCCCCTGGAATTAGTTACATCGTTTTATGCCATTTCCTACTTATATTCTCTGGGGACCAAGTTAGCACTTTTCATACAATGTACCTTCAGGTATTTGCGCTCATTTTTGTTGATTATTTTGCTTAATATTAGGTAGTTTAAATTTTTTTATGTATTTAATACCTTCTTACTTTGCTTATACATTTTTTAAGTTTTAAAGAAGAATTAGATTTGAGGATTTCTATGCGACACAGTTTTCTTTGATGCTTCTGGCAGAACTAAAGAGGGGAGTGAGTTTGCAAAGACATGCCGTTCAAAAATGGTAACAAAGACAGCTGATTAAAAAAACAATTAGCAGCACCAGTTATGACTACATGACTGTGTCAGTAATTTGAAATGGCTCGGGAATGTCACATTTTGTTATTCCCTTTCTCAAGCCAAATAGGTTTCAGATGGAAGCTTCAGCCGTAGCAGTACTTCCTTTGTGTGGAGGTCAATTATTCAGTGTCTGTGAACATTTACAATGTAAGTGGTAGTCTAACAACAAGCAGAGACCTCTGACCAGACAAAATACGTGTTACAAAGCCAAAACAACGAGCGCATGTATTTAGTCATCAAAAAGGGCTGTAATTAAAGTATATTTGTTCTTAAGTTAGAATACTTGTTTCAGTAATTAGAATTTCCAGACCATAGCACACTAGAAGGTGGGGCAAAAGAGCAAATTGCAAACTGCATAAAAAAAAAAAAAAAGCAAAACATTTCTAGTTGACACCTGGAAAATGAACCAAACCCTGGAAGACAGAAAAATCCACAGGACAGGCTCTGGGCTGCCCAGCTAGGCTACCAGACACATTAAAGGCTCGACGTAGTCTATTAACTTGATTGTATTGTGCCTAAGTTATTCACATTGGGCTAAATTATGTTCAGTGTAGGCTGTTGAATGAAGCAAAAGTTTATAATCCACTTAAAAAGAGATTATCCCACGGTTTTCTGAGAAATTAGCAAATAGCCCCTAATAACGTGACAACATCATATCAAAAGTGTTACTTACTTAAGATGGTAAAGAAGGTTTCGATGCTGGTCAGAGCAGTTATTGTCAGGATGGCAAGCCCTTTTTTGTTGGACAAGACACAGGGACCCCGGAGTCTCGAAATGATGGCACAGATACAAAATGAACACTCCGGCCTTGCTCGACTACTCGGGAGTTCGCTGGCTCCGCCGCTGCAGCCCCGTGCACACAAGGGGAGGCTCTTCACTGCATTTGCCTTCCAGTTCCCTCCTGTCTTCTGCCCTCCTCTCGCTCCTGCTCCCTTTGGTGAGTTCAGCCTATATGTTGACAGTTCTTCTGGGGTCCCCTGGAAGCCAGTCTCAACGTCTGCTCCATTCCAGTACAGCACAGCGCCTGGGGGAGGCAGCGGTGCATGAGACCGCTCCCCCACAGCCTGCAGGTCGGACTGAGTGGGAACTGCAGGGGTGCCCCATGTGCCTGAAATGAATCTGAGGACTTTGTGGTCCGCGTTTTTTGAAACTAAAATTTTAGTCAAGATCACCAAGTTGGGTTCCACACTAATAAAATTTTGGTGGGATTTTGTTCTGCATCATGGGCTGCTGATGGCTCTGTGCTCCAACCAGGGACCGGGAACCCATCACAGACCGGCACTGGCCGGCAAGTGACATCATTATTTGGCTCCATGAGGGGGAAACTTGTTAGAGCAGGGAGTTTCCTCAGCAGCAGCTCCTCAATTTAAGCCGATCTGCATTTTAATTTGCTTCGTGAAAAATAGAAGTTTTAAAAGTATTTATTTTGCTAACTTCAATTTTAGAGCAATAGGCAAAAAGTATCTCATTATGCTAGGTTCAATGTGAAATAGCCAGGCAGGGCCCCTACTCCGAGATCACATTTATTTGGTGGCTTTTTTTTTTTTTTAATTGACTGGAGGGAGGGAGGTAGAGAAAGAGAAACATTGATTTGTTGTTCAGCCTACGGACGCACTCATTGGCTGCTTCCTGGCCGAAGGTCGAACCCACAACCTCAGTGTATCACGACAACGCTCTAACCAGATGTGCCTCCCCACCAGGGCTGTTCAGTGTCTGTTTACCAAGCGATGGCCATGTGCGTGGCACAGTGGTGGAGGCCGAGGGGAAGAGAATGCAGAACCTTCCTGCCTGTGTGGCGCTAACATCCTAGAGGAGAAGGGGCAACCAAGAAAGCATGTGAACACGTGCAGATTGGGATTTGCGGCAGGTGCCCTGATTGTACGCAGTAACAGCAGGGTGAGAGATGGTAGGAGTGAAGAGCTGTCTCAGAAATTACGTTTGAGGCGTAGAGCCACGTGGTGAGTAAACCAGCCACGTGCGAAGCTACCAGGAGAGCAGGGGGACAGTAAGTTCACAAGCCCTGAGAGCGAAAGGGCTTGTCACGTTCAGGAAGCTGTGATGGGGTCCAGGCCCAGTGAACTGGGGTGTGGGGGTGGGGGGAGCATGACGGCAGTGGAGGTAGACGTGAAGGCAGAGGAAGGCTCTTGCTGGGCCTTGTGGGACACAGTCAGGCGTTTGGATTTATCCAAACAATAACGGGCCTCTGCTGGAGGGTTTTTACAGAGCACTAGGAGCTTGTGAAAAGATTCCGTTTGACTGCTAAGCTAACTGACCAGACTGGAGAGAAGAATGAAGCAGGAGAATGCATTCAGAAGTGGTTGCAGTGGCCGGAGCCGAGGTGGTAGCAGCTTGGGCTCGAGAGTCAGCTGTGCGGGTGCCAGGAAACGAGAGATGGGGTATGTTTTGAAGGTAGCAGCGGCTGAGGGATCAGATATTGGGGGGGTAAGAGAGAGGGTGGAATCAAGAATAAATCTTAGGTTTGAACAACTGGGTGAATAGTGGTATTTGCAGTATTGAGGAAGACAGGAAAGGAAATTAAAAGATCTGTTTTGGGCATATTCAGCATTGAAATGCCTATTAGCCATCTAAGCAGAGAAAGACATCTTATTTTTCTTGACTGAGGCCCCCTCTATGGGATGCAGCAGACACACGGTAGACCTTAGGTTTAGTAACATGACATCGTGGAGAACCTACCTCTGTTTTTCAGTCTGAAATAATGCATGTTGATTCCTGTCTCTCGTTATCTCATTTCGCCACAAAAATAAATGCACACACACACATATGCATCTATATGAAAGCCCTTTTGAGACTCAAAGAAGAAATTCAAGGGAAGAAGTCAATGGATATTATTTTGACAAAAGTTTAAAAGTCAACTTAATTGAGCCTTATTTTGTATTGCGATACTTTGTCCATCTTATAAAGGAAAATTGATGTAATTTTTGCACTGTCATGCGTAACAGTAGAAAGTGTTTGAAGCTGGACAGCGAAGGTAAGCCTGAAGATTCTGAAGGCTCTAGGGCCACGGAGGCAGCTCAGTAGATGTCGTAGACTTGCTTCCCTTCAGCCTTACATGAACTCTCAGGAATAGCTTCAGTGTCATTGTCCAGAGTCGAGTCCTGAGGACAGTGGAAGCAATTTCTTAAAGATATCCCCACCCTTAATGTATTTGCTGCATGAGGGAATTTTAGGATGGAAATTAAGAACCTATAGAAAATACCCTTAATTACGCTTGGCCTCACTAACTTCTGATTTCCTGATTCTCTTGCTCAAATTAGTGTTCCTATGAGGACCAGGCAAAAGAGGTTGTGGCAAAAGATTTTCTTTTAAAGTTGAAGACATCGGAAAGTTGAGCTTTTCCTTCCCAGATATGGAAGCTTTAGAATAAACACCAATCGGTATGAAAATAGGCTTAATATATAAAGTACCGCAAACTGAGTGGCTCAAAGAAAGAAATTTATTTTCTCACAGTTTGGAGCCCAGAAGTCTGAGATCAAGGTGCTGGCTGGGTTGGTTTCTTCTGAAGCCTCTCTCCTTGGCTTGTAGGTGGCTGTCTTCGCCAGTGTCTTCAGCTGGTGTCTTCTGCCGTTGTCCTCACATGGCCCTCCCCTCTGCGCTCTTCAGCTCTTCTTCTTGCAGGGAGACAAGTCCTAGTGGATTGGGGGCCAGCCTAGTGGCCACATTTAATGCTAATCACCTCTTTAAAAGGCTCTGTCCCCAAATGCAGTCACACCTGGAAGTATAGGGAGTTAGGACTTGAACATGTGAATTTGGGGGAACACAATGAAGCCCATAACGGTGTTTCAATGTTATTTAAACCCCTCCTCCCATAAAACTGATTGCAGTGTAGAAACTTTCAGCGTTTCTTTTAGTGCCTCTGTATTGTTAACCCTTGTTGATTCCCCACATCGTCCTTCCCCTCCTGTTCTAGGGCAGGTGTTTTCAAACTGATCCGCACATCTCCATCCTTCCCCTCCCTCTAATCCATCTCCTGCACAGCATCTAGAATGATCTAAGACACGAGTCTCAACGTGGCTGTCCTATTTGGCATCCTTCAGTAGTTTTTCACTTTCTAAGAGATAAAATCTAAACTCCAATGGTCTGTAATATTCTAGACACCCCTCCTTCCCCTTACTTTCCTTATTCTGCCTAGATTTGCCCCTCGATGGCAGTCATGAACTGTTGATGGTGCTGAGAGGTGTCAGGCTCTGCGCATGCCTGTCCTTTGCCAGGAGCGCTCTCCCCTTCTCACGCGCTTTGGAGAAGGCAGGTTCTGCAGGTGCCCCCACAGCTCTGCTCACTGCCTCCTGCGCTGGCTTCCACAAATGCGGTCGATGATGGACTCCTCTGTGCAACCGTGTTCCCCTTCTCACCCTGTACCACAATTCTTCACTTGCACTTCTGGTTTGGAATGAAATGAGAGAAGTGAGGTCAAGAACTGTTTAACTTGTATTCTAGTGTTTAGCCTGACATAATAAATGCTTAATAAAGAGGGATAAATAAGGTATTAATATTAGAGAATTGGAGACAGCTGCCATTTCCCTTAGTGTCAATAAAGGTAATCCACTGTTCTTTGCATAGAACTGGGTTTTAATTACTTTAAATTTTCATACTTTCCCTAGCTTCACACAGTGTCTATTAGAGCGACTAGGTAGCAGTGATGATAACTGGGTGCAAAATGACCTGTTTGCTTCAGAACAACTGGAACTGAATATGCTGTTAATAGTAGGCAGACACACAGTCTTGGCCCGGAAGAACTTCCTTTTCACTCCCATGCCTATTTACAAAGTGCTTCTCTGTGAGTTGCTGGGCTCTTAGACTCCTTAAGAGGTCAAGGTTATATTTTGCTGTGCTCTCTGGTCAGTGCAGGCAGTCTACTTGTGTTCCCTGGGGGTTAGACATGAGGAATGTAAGGTCATTCATGGGAGGATGATGTTCTTCTGCTTCATTGCCCAATATGGTAGCCAGTAGCCATATGTAGCTATATAAATTTAAATTAAAATTAAAAATTTTGTTCCTCATGCTAATCACATTTCAAGTATTCAGTAGCCACATTAAACCATATTAAACAGCACAGAGTATAGAACACTTTATTCATCACAGAAAGTTTTATTATCTCACATGGCCCTAAAGCTTAGGTCATAGCTTTTAGTTGTAATAAGTACCATTTAGAATATACTTACCGTGTGTTAAAATCTTTTAAACCTTTATTTAAGCATGTAGAAATGGAGGCTCAGTGAATTAATTTTCCCAAAATTAGGAAGTAGCAGAGCTAAGATGATAAAAGTATATTATTTTTTAAATTACTAATTTAATACATATAAAATGGGCCCGCACCACAGTTTCAACTTGCACATCTTTGACAGTGAGGTTAACTAGTGCAAAGCTAGACCTGGGAAGAGACTGTGTGTCCTACTAATCTGGCTTCATGTTTCCGCTGCCCACCTTGTCTGGGTTCCATTGCGGAGACCGTGGGCAGCTCCTCTCAGGAAAGCAGGAGTCTGCTTAGCTGCTAACCACAGGAAAATGTGGAGCGTTCCCCCATCCTGACATCTCATTTAGGTCCAAATCATGTTTAACTGGAGCTAAAAGTAGGATAAGACCAAACAGAAGATCCTTTATTCTGAAGCAACCCAATCGACCATTGAAAAGATGCACTGTTTGAACAAGAAAAGACAGGCTTAAGGCAGCTGATCTTTTATTCGTGTTTTTATGTGAGTTATAAAACATCCTGACCAGAGGAGACTGTTAGACTTCCTAGAAAATTGAATAAGTGTTTCTAAAGACAGAAACAAAGGAAACACTTTGAAAGTGAAACTTGAAGGTGGCTGAACACTGATGAAATAAGGAAATGAACATAAAATATCAATTATGGGCAGGAGTTTCTACAGATAGGGACAAATAATGAGGGACCTTATGCTGATGGAGCAAAGGTGAGATTTTTGAAGAAATCAGTTCTTTCTGTAGTCTTACTCTTTCAGTGTAGTTGGGCTCCTGAAGAAAATCAGAGAGCGTGGGAACCAAGGCCACAGGAATCTGTGGCTTCATTAGGTGACAGATGATGACAGGTGATAATACTATTTTCATGTAGTCAGCTCCTGAGGACAAATGACTTTGTCTTGGTGGCCCATTCTGATTGATTGGAAGTGGCTGTCCGCAGTGTGAAGAGAGAATGTGGTGATGGATTACCCACACCTCTCAGAGGTTCAGAAAGGGAGGTGGTGATACAGATGTCAGGTATTTGTGACTGAAGGGTCTCAGAAAGATGTCCTGGGGAGAGTTTCTGTGCTCAGAATATTTGATGTACCAGGTAATTTGTTACCTATGGCTGCACACCAAATTACCCCCAAACTTAGGGGCATAAACAATAAACATTTATGATCTCTCGGTTTCTGTGGGTCAGAAATCTGAGTGTGGCTTTTCTGGGCCCTCTGATCCAAGGTCCCTTACAGGCTGTGTCAAGGTGTTACCAGGGCCCATGGTCATCTTGGGGTTCATCTCAATTTGGTTGGGGGAGGATCCACTTCTAAGCAGATTCACCTGGCTGTTAACGGCCTCTGACTGTTGCTGGCTGTTGGCCAGAGTTACAGTTTTGACCACATGGACCTCTCCATGTGGCAGCTGCCATCCACCAGAGACAGCAAGAGATGGCATGTGACATGGAAGCCACAGTCTCTTTGTAACCTAATTTTGTAAGTGACATCACACCATTTTTTTCTGTATTTTTCATTCAAAGGATGCTGCTAAGTCTAGCCAAACTCAAGGGACAGAGATTACATGAGAGTATGAACACCAAGAGGCAGGAATCACTGGAGGTCATCTGAGAGGCTGTTTTTGAGGCAGGATGTTGAATACATTAAAGAAATCATTTGTTTTCTTAGCAATGTAGTTTAAAATGTAACAGGGTTGTATATGGTCCCATGCTGAATATAAAAATAAGACAAATATTATAATAAATGTGGAAGAATTCTGATAGTTCCCTAAAGTTTAATCAGATTGCTTTTTGTGATAAGAGGATGGATTTTTAAAAAATTCATTTTTTATTTTTCAATTACAGTTTATACTCCACACTATTCTGTATTCATTTCAGATGTACAACAAAGCAGCCAGAAAAGCATGTACTTTACAGAGTGGTCCCCCTGATGCTTCAAGTACCCACCACACCCCATACATAGTTACCATAATATTATTGACTATATTTCATATACTGTAATCTACATCTCCGTGACTATTCTGTAACTACTAATTTGTACTGCTTAATCCCTTCACCTTTCTCCCTCAGCTCCCAAACCCCCTGCCCTCTGGCAACTGTCAGTCTGTTCTCTGTATCTATGAGTCTGTTTCTATTTTGTTTGCTTATTTTATTCTTTAGATTCCACGTATCAGTAAAATCATATGGTATTGTCTTTCACTGTGTCACTTATTTCACTCAGCATAATATCTTCTAGATCCATCTGTGCTGTCACAAAAGATAAGGTTTCATTCTTCTTTATGGCAGAGTAGTATTCTGTTGTATAAATGTACCTCAGTTGTTGTTGTTTTTTTATCTACCCATCTGTTGATGGGCACTTGGGTTGCTTCCATATCTTGGCTATTGTAGGTAATGCTGCAGTGAACATGGGGGTGCCTATATTCTTTCAGATTAGTGTTTTGAGTTTCTTTGCATATATTCCTAGAAGTGGAATTGCTGGGCATAAGGGAACTTCATTTATAACTTTTTGAGGAGCCTCCACCTTGTTTTCCTTGGTGGCTGCACCCGTCTGCTTTCCCACCAATAGCAGTGCACAAGGGTTTCCTCTTATCGACATTCTCGCCAACACCTGCTTGTTGGGAAAGTTAGATATGTGCAAAAAATGAAACTGGACCACCTTCTTACACCCTACACAAGAACAGACTCAAAACTGATAAAAGACTTAAATATAAGTCTTAAAACCATAAAAATTCTAGAAGAAAATATAGGCAGTGAAACCTCAGACATTTCTCTTGACAATATATTTTTTCTAATATATCTCCTGGTGCAAGGGAAACAAAAGAAAAAATAAATTGAAATACATCAGAGAAAAAAGTTTTCACAGCAAAAGAAGCAAAACAACAAAATGAAAAGACAGCCTACTGAATGGAAGAATATATTTGCCAAAATTTATAAAGAACTTATAAAACTCAACACCAAAAAAAAAAAATCCAATTAAAAAATGGACAAAGGACCTGAATAAACACTTTTCCAAAAAGGACATATGGATGGCCAATAGACATATGCAGAAATGCAAAAATGCTCAACATCACTAATCATCAGAGAAATGCAAATTAAAACCACCATTAGATACCACCTCACATCAATCAGAATGGCCATCATCAAGAGCATGGCCATTTGGCAAGGTGTGTGGGAGTAGGTCAGCAACTTTTGAGCATGGATCTCTTTGCTTCAAAGACTAGGTGCCCATGCTGGCATAAAAGGAAGGCATTGAGCCAGAGGGAAACATATAAACACCGAAATTTGGGAGAGAGGGGGACAAAGGGCAATCGGGGAAGTGGAACAGGTTCTGGGTTAGGTGGGGAAATAACCAAGAAAATTCAAACCTATTTTGAATGTGTGCTTAGGGGTGGTCCTACCCTTCCCTCCTAGAGAGGAAAGAACCCCCAAGTTCTCTCTCTCACCTCCACCCACTCATCCCAGCCCTTACTGAAATTGAAGCATTGACACCAGGAAAGAAGATGAGGCATCATGGAGTTGGTTCTGCTGACATCGTGGCAGGAACACTTTAAATGGCCAGGGCGTCACTCACCCTACATGTCCTCGCCCAAGCAGGGGTTATGGGCTCAGGCTGACCAAGAATCTAAGATTCTACGATACTCTTCCACACCATGAAAACATCCAGCTGAATAATTAGATCTTGAGTTTATCGGCTAAGAATCTGATGGTGAGTTTAGAACACATCATTGATTCCTGAGGCTAGGGGGCCAAGAGGAGACAGCCAGGATGCCACCAGGCTCCCAGCTGTGCATGCAGGATGAAAAGACCCTCTATCTCCGTCCTCATCTCAGGCTGCCCTAAGTCAGCTGTTTCCCCGGAGCAGTTTACAGAGGAAACTCTTTGGAGCAGTGGCATTGTTTATTACTGCACAGAGCTTTGGCGATGCCTGGTCTTTTAGTTCATTTGTTTGACTACGATGTCCGTTTATGGACTAATATGTAGGCTTTATTCAGCCAGCAGAGCCTACAGGATCCTTATCTTTGCAGAAGCACTCAGTCCTGAGCAGGCGCAGTTCACATGCACATGTAGAGGCTTCCAGAATACATGGTCTGAACCACAGGAAATAGACTGGTACGCTATGTCTCCTTGTCTGGTAGCTTCTTACTGCTCCCAGGTAGGGGGCATATATAGTGACTCTCCAGCATACAAATTCAACCGTCTCTTCCCATCCTCTTTGAGGTTTGCAATGATCTCTGAAAGGAGCAGAAAAAAGATGCCCTGTGGCCCTTACCAGAGACTTGTTGAGGTAGCTGAAGCAACCTGAAGTTGGAAGAGAAGAGATGAAGATGAGTTTTTTTTCTCCTGACCCATTCCAGCAGACCTGGATTCTTATTTCAGCTCTCCCACTGTGTGGATCGGGATAGATGGCTTACATTTTGAGCTTTATTAGTTTCCTCACCTGTCAAGTGCATGTGAGGTTGCTGTTAGCATTTCGCCAAGTTCTGTTTATATAATGCCCCACACAGAATTGGTGTAGAACAGGCACTCAGTAAATTGTGGCTTCCTTCATTTTTCCACAGCAATTAGCAATGGGTGGTGGTCATCACCTCTATTCAAACCTGCACTCTGTTCTTCTCTTCTCCATTCCTTCCCACCCCCATAAACTTCCAGGATAGTACCAGTTCCCATTTGTCTTAATAGAGGCTCAAATACAGAGCTTGAATGGAAGAGAGGGCCCACTGGCTGCATAGCTCTGTTAGAAGTTGTCGGGGTTGTCAGGAAACAGGAGCCCAAGTTACAAAACAAAACTGGGGAAAATGTACTGCACGTCAGATTATGAGGCAGACAAGCAGGTTACATTGGCATGAGGATTGTAATGCATCTGTGGCATCTACGTGGCCTGCTAGGGTATGGATTGGTGGAAGAGAGTTTGGAAGATTTAGAGGCCAGAGATCAAGTCCAGACAGGAACTAGAGGTTACAGAGCAAGGACCATAGGGCCCCAGGAAAAGTGAGAGACTGGAAAATAAAGGCTAAGAACTTGGCTTTTTACTGTTTATTATGCTTGTGCTGTTTCACAGTTTATAGAAGACATCTCCGTGCCCAGCGATATACCTCTCACAATGTCTCTGGCTGGGGCATTATCATCTTCACCTTGTAAGGAAGCCTCATGGCAGTAAGGACTCACCGAAAGCTGTGCAGCTAGTGAACAATCTAATCAGCCCTCAAACCAGGGACTTCGGAATTTCATTTCGGTTCCTTTTCTATTAGATCGTGATCACGGACTTAATCAAACTGTCTAGGGCAATGGAAGTCTAGTTGAAGGACAGGAAAGGGCCTTTGCATTCCAGCCACCAACTAGAACTTGAGAGTGGCCAGGACATGGCTATCTGCCTCTCCCCCAGAGTTAGAATTGGCTTCAGAGGATGCAAAAGTCCAACCTGTATTTGGAGTAAATGACGAACTTGATCAGGGGGTATGGTGGGGCTGACAGGTAGTGAAACGGTTGTTTGTGGTTGTCTGAGTCAGTCTCGGTGGGTGTCAACACCCAGTGTGTTGACAGTTCATTGTAGGACAGAAATACAATTTATTTCCTTTAATTTCTAACTTCCCAAAGAAGGACTCATATGGTGGGTTTAGGTCAGTAACCTATTGGGGGAATTATATATTGTTTAGGCTTCAAGTAGCATCTCAATTTTGAGAAAAGCAACTGAAAAACAAAACAAAAAAAATGCTGGTTCAATTTCTCCTTCTAAATCGTGATTGTAACTTTGGAGACATCGGTGATCTGTCTGTAAACATCATTCTATTGTTATAAGGAGACATAGACCAGTGAATGTTGCATATTCATAAAGGGCTTCTCCAATAAAATAACAGTAAAATGAACAAAATACCCTTTCAACTGAGTGCATGTTACACGCAAAGTACTCTTTTAGGGGTTTTGTATTTACCAACTCATTTAATCTCAAACAATGCACAAAAAAATTATTATTTCCACTTCTCAACTGAAAAAAAAAATGAGGCAAGAAGTTAATAACATTTGCCAAAGGCCATTATGCCTAGATTCAGAGATAAGATTCCACCCCAGCGAGTCGGATTTCAGAGCCTCATCCTGTTCACCACTCTGCAGCGATGGATTTCATGTGAAAACTGATGTAGCAACATCCATCAATGCGCAAGACAGACCTGAAAACATCTTAATGCTTTCATCATGATTATACAAAATCCTACAGCAATATATTAGTGCCAAGGAAGGTTTTGTCTCTCTGAATTGTAACTTGTCAGGTAAACTCTCCGGAGCCACAAAACCACTGGCACCCCGGCTCCATCTTCTTGCCTCTCCTTAAAGACTCCAGTGGGGTTTGCTGCTATCGGAACTAGAATTTTCTTCTGAGGGTCAGCGACTTGAATGGTAGATTATAGCTTCAAAGGTGAACATAATGAACCAGTGAGTTCTTTCACTGAGTTCTAAATAAGTGAAGACTTTTATTAAACATCCATTTATCAGCTTAAATTGAGAAAGTCGAGAAGGTTAAGTGCATCTTAAAGCCAGCTTTGGCAAGATTTTTAGGGCAGGGGGGGAGGGAAACTTCATTAGTTAGTTGGCTTTTAGGCATTCTATATCCATTTATCTGTGATCCTGGCCAGATTCGGCTGACTGCACAAGCTTTTCCAGCTTTGCTGGTAGTTCCCTTTAGCTGTTTGGGGGCCTTTTATATGTTCCTTCTCTAGAGCAATCTCCGCAAAGCATCTGACATCGCACATGGTAGAAAGAGACAGCATCTGCTTGCATGAATGTCTGGGCGAGAAAGTCCTACATGTTAACTGCTTGTCCATAAAAAAAAGCTGAAATCCAAAATAAGACATATGGCAGTTCCGTAGGTTTAACGTGAAAAGGACCAACTGGTATAGTATAGAGTAACAATTAGCCTCCCTAAAAATGTACATCTGTATGCAAATCTTGACTGCCTTTATATCACAGACCCTGTTATGTTTGGGAAATGAGCAGGTGGCGTTGCATTGCCCTTGTGTACCTGCAATCATCAACACAGGTTTCAGTTCATGACTTTTTATCTAAAGAAAAAGAAATGAGGATGTTGTTGCTAAGGGAAGCATTAGCTGCAGAGGGGCAAACACATGGTTAACTTCCATGCAAAGGAGCCCAGCAAACGATCAAGCCTTGACTTGGCTGGAGAGGAACAGTGGGTCAGACATAGCCTCTTTCCACCGGATCCTTTCCGAGGGTCCGTAGGTAAGTGAATGACTTATTTGGAATTAGTTGTTGCTGTGGGTTCTTGCCAGGCTGAGGCTTGGAGGATGGAATTGACTCTAAAATCTGGCAATAAGTCGAAATCCGAGCAGGCACAGCGGGCATAGGTCCATCTTGGGCTGGAGGACCTCCGGAAGGCCTCCCTGGTCTGTTCCTTCAGTCCTTTCTGAGGATGGGGTTCACTGGACAAAGTGAAGGCACTGGAGCACTGAAAAGAGCTCCTGATGTCCAGCAGTTTCCAGCAAGGAGAAAACTGAAGGCTGAGAAGCAAGAAGTTGCGCTGCTGCCCAGCACTCTCAAATCAAAGCGCAGGCACACCTCGGAGACGTTGCAGGTTCGGGTCCAGACCACCACACCAAGTGAGTATTGCAATAGAGCAAGCTGTAATCTTTTTGCTGTTGGAGGGTCTTGCCTTCAATTTGTAAAAAGAAACACATCAGTGAAGCGCAGTAAAGCATGGCACAGTCCAATGAGGTGTGACAATTGGCCAGAGAAGGCGGTTGAGGCGCTCGCTTCTAAGACTTTGTTTAAACCAGCCTGTTACTCCTTGCATATCCCATTCACCTGTTCTTTTGACCTACTTTGCCATCCGGTGGCCTGGCCTAAAAACTAAAAACCAGAAATTACACTTGACTATATTGGTTTAACATGTGTTTAAACGTAAGACCCTGGGCCAACGGAGTTCAATCATCCCTTCATTGGGAATTTACTGGGCACCTCCTCTGTGCAAAGCCCTGTTCTAGGCCCCTAGATGAGTCAGATGTAGCCCCCATGTTCTGTGATCTTATGGCCAGCAGAGGTGGGCGGACAGATAACACTTCAGGGAGTACTACGGAAGAATACCGTGGGCCTTTCCAGGTTAAGTGAGACATGTGATGTCTCAGAAAATGAGGAGCATGACAGAGACAAGCAATCGGGGCTGGAACAGCATGTGCAAAGGCTCAGGGGTGAGAGAAAAGCATGACCCTCCAGGTAGCAGCTCCAGAGGGATGAAGGCTAGTGCTGAGGTGAGGGCCGGTGGGGGAGGAGGAGGAACTGAGACTGTGGAGGTGAGGGCAGGAGCCAGATGAGGAGGAAGAACTGGAATTCTCTCCACAAGATCCAAGTTATGGGCAAACCACTGGAAAGTTTTCAGCACTAGAGTGAAATGCTCAAATTTGTCTTCAGGGGATGTTACTCTGTCAGGAGCGTGGAGGACTGATGCAGGGTAGTGATACAGAAAGTCAAGCTTCAGAAGGAAGCTATTATAGCAATTCTAGGGGCCCAGACTAAGGTAAGGGCGATGGCAACAGGGAGGAAGGGGAAGTAAAGGGAATTCCATGGGGAGACAAAGGGGAGATCAGTGCATTGCCTTAGAAGACAGGAGGGAAGACTGTTGTCACAAAAATGAAGGATCCGCAGTGTCCATTGCCGTATAGAAAGGTCAAGAAAGAGGAGGCTACTGGCGACCTAAAGTGAAAGCAACTGGCTGCAGGAGCAGAGATAATATTAATGAGCAAATGGATAAGGCTTTGTCACATTGTCACAGGGACAGCACCCGGGATCCTGGTCTTGGATACTGGTCCTGCAAAAAAGTACTAGGCAAAACAGTTTACCTCATTGTAACAAAGAACGGTTAGAATACTTTATTATCTATTTGCTTGCACATAATGCCGTGCTAAACAGAATAGAGGACAAATGAAACAGTTTGTGCGTTCATGGACCATGAGTCTCAAGACTCTAAAGTGGGGTAAATTGACCGAAAATAATCCTTTTAATGGCTATTTTTATAGAATGTGTTCTCACAGAATTCCAAACACAAGATACTTTAAAAATCCCAGACAAATACTTCTGTATTGTTTGTAAATAACTGTAATCCAATCTTGATAGTTTATGATAGTGTTTAACCCTCACTTTCAGTGAGTCCTTTCTCCTATCTCGTTTCAGTCTCTTCAGATATATTTTTAGGGCTATACTGTCGTGTTCTGACCTCAGTGGATAACAGATGGTTACCACCTTCCATGTATCAATCCTTCCCGTGCTCGCAGGTGAATAATAAATTTTCATTCTGCTTGGAATTCCCCAGGCTAAACAACTAATGAAGCCTAAAGAATTGATCTTGCAGAATTCGAACAGGATTAACTAGTTAATGGACACCGACTGTAGGCAAAGCAGGCAAGCACACGAGAGAGGAAGTTTTTAATCAGAAAGAGAAATATACAACAGCATTACATCTTTCCATGGGTTTTATGTTGTCAGTTGGTTTTTATGTATCTTTTTGCGCCTTCTCTGTGAAGTCCTTGACCTTTGTATGGATGAGTTGCCAAGGGGTTTCAGTAACTCTAGAGGTGCTACTTCCTTAAATATTCTGTGATTCCATGTGGAGCATTTTTCCTTCCCTTATTTTGGTTAGGAGGTTTATTTGCACAGGAAACCCTAATAATGGCAACGAAGGAGGAGCGAAGTCATGATCAGTTTCTTAGGATTTTGCTGGTAGAAATGGGTACTGTTTTTAGCTATTGCTGGTGTGGTCTGCTCTGTACTGTTTTAGTTGGTCAAGGCTGAATCAGAAATCATTAGAGCTACTGCAATCAGAGTCCTCCAGGATAAAATAGGGACCTTTCTGTATCATTGACCCGCTTTACAGAAAAGGAGTAAATATTGATGCTCAATTCTAAATTGAGTTATGGGCCCTGGCTGGTGTAGCTCAGTGGATTGAGCGTGGGCCTGCGAACCAAAGGATCACAGTTCGATTCCCAGTCAGGGCACATGCCTGGGTTGCGGGCCAGTTGCAGGGCCCCTCCCCAGCAGGGGACCCACGAGAGGCAACCACACATTGATATTTCTCTCCCTCTCTCCTTCCCTTCCCCTCTAGAGATAAAACAAATAAAATCTTTAAAAAAATAAACTGAGTTATGGATTTACAACCTAAAATTATTAAAGGAAAGGCTCTCAATCCATAAATATTTCATAGTCACCAGAATTTTGCTTGTGTTCAACACATGGATAGCTACCTGTAGATGAGCTATGATTTCAAAAGTTTGAAGTATATTCTAAGTTACACAAATTATTTAAAATGTGTGATAGCAACTGTATATATTCCCCACATTATTGGAAGAAGACTAACGTTGTTCTTTCTCTACTTCCAGGTAGAAAATATGTGCCTAGGAAAAAGTAAGATGGATTAGCTTTGGAACATTGTTTAGATAGTCTGACATCTGCCACTGAAAAAGCAATGTATTCTTGGAGATCTAGAAACCTTCATTATCTTCCAGAATCTACCACTGTAAACAGTTCCTTTATACATTTTGAGGCTGTTAACCCCAGCCATAAAGCACTTCAGGTTTTTAGGGCATATAAAGGGACACATTTAGGGCATATTCATTCAAGATAGTTTTACTTGCCCTCCTTTGAAGTTACCAGAAAGTCATTCCCACTTGTCAAGGGAGGGGGGGTGGGAGCCGGCTGAGGAAGGGAGAGGAAGGACCCTCAAGTGCCACGGTACACTGAGAACATTCCACAAGTACTTGCTGGTTGGTTGGCTAGTTTTCTGTTTTAAACTCCTTAGTCCACTGTCTATTTATGGTGTGCTAGTTTTGGTGAAGTCTTTGAGATATTAGTTTATCCTGCTTATTCACGTATAACTGACAAATCATCTTCCTAGTCTCTGCACTCAGGGAAAAAAGTCTTAGACAACATCATGAAGGCCTCCAGCGAGGTAAAGGAAACCAGGCTATGTTCTACAGCAGGGATTTTCAACCAACGTGCCACCGAATTTTAGTATCATGTGTGCCGTAGTGTGAAAAAGGTTGAAAATCACTGTTTTCGGGGAATATACCTAATGAGGGGCCTGTATCTGGTGCAGCGTTTGGTGATTAGCGGTTCTTAGGTCAGCAGTGACCTACCTTTGGATCCTTTACTAAGAGGAAATGGGGGCCATACCTGATCTTTTCTCCCCACTATTTTGCTTTTATCACATTTAAAACATTTATTTATTTATTCTGTGATTCCATACCTGTATCAGAGTATCGGCCAGCTGCCTCTGATTTCCCCAGCTATTACCTCTGACGTGAGTCCGAGGAATCAGTGCCAAGGACCCCCCCCATCAGCGCTGTGCATCAGTCACCTGGGGAGATCTGGACTCCCTGCCCCCAGAAGCCCCCCTCCCCGAGATCCCCACTCATGCGGACTGCGGTAGTGCCCAGGCATCAGCACATCTTTAAAGTGCTCCAGAGGATTCTCATGTCCACATGGGCCTGAGCCCCACTGCTTTACAGCACAGCCAGGTTTGTATGTTTTTTTTTCCTGGAAACTCATCAAAGTGAGAGAATTCCAGGGAGAAAATACAGAATAAAAATGAATTGGTTCTTCTTTGCTTTCTCACCAAGACAAGCAGGGCTTTGTGGCCTAGAGATCTTTTATCCTGGGGTGGATCCAAGACTTTGATTTCCAAAAGTCTTTTGGAGGTGAAAGTTTGGGTGGTCCTAGTGCGGAATGGGCCATGAGGCTCGGGTAAGATAAGTCTAGGTGGCCAGACTTGGGAGAGCTTTGCTTCAGAGGATGGAGGGAAGGGGCTTTATAGGTAGCAGAGACCTACAGCCCTGCCCATATACTCTACCTCGGTGACCGTAGGCCTATCAGGGCCAAAATGCTGGAGACCTGGGTGCTGGGCCTGAAGCATGAGGGCCTTGAGGTCCAGTCTCTGTAGCTAAAAACAGCAAAGAAGTAGGGGATACTTGGCCATCAGGTGGACCACACTGGACAATGGGCATCTTGGCAGCTATCTTGATGGACTGTAGACCAACTGCTTTGCCGAAAATTTCATAGCATATGTAAATCTCCTAGGATTATGATGTAGTCGCAGGGAGGGTATAGCTTCCCCAAACATGAGTGAGGCTAAAATTACTGCAAGGACGGACTCAGAGCCAGACATTACTGTATGGAAGTCTTTTTCTTCATCTGAAGGATATGGGATACATTCTAGTGTCTGCAACAGAAGAATCAAGCAATCAGCCTTAAATGAACTGAGTAACTCCATCTCATATGCTTTTAATTGTATTGGTTTTTTATTAGCTTTTGGTTCGGCTGAGAGCTCTGAGGACTTTTGCTGCAAGAGGACACGTGCATTGTCTTAGTCTGTCCAGAGGACGGAGTGGTTGCTCAGGAACTGTTTATAGCAGGACTTTTGGGGGTCGGGGTGTAGCTGTGATTCGGGAGGGGAGCAGAGAGAGTGGCCCAGGGCCCTGACCGTTGTGTCCTAACTTGAGAGAGAACCTTGAGAAACAGTTGGATGTTTCTCTTTCATCAAAGAAAGGGGAAGCTGCCCCCTCAATTAAAGCCTTCCAGCTGGAGCACCCCCACCCCCATCGCCGCCCCCAGTGATACGGTGGGACATTGAAAAGCAGCTTCACAAAGTGGTGGTGGTAAGTGTCAATTACACAACCTACTGATGCACTTTCTTCACAAAAGGAGCTTTCATACAGTGGGAAGAATTTAGGTTTCGGAGTCACACTGACCTGGGTTTAAATTGCCACTTACTAGCTTTGATGTATTTTTGTACTCTCAGGATCTAGAAGTGTGTGGTGTATAGTGGGCACTTAATGAATACTTAATAAATTAATGAATAATGGATGAACTGAAAAAATAGCCATCTGGCTCCTTGCAGTCACTTAACATATATGAGCCTAGCCTAAATATCTTTACCTGTAGAATGGTGTTTGGGCAGGTTTTTTGTTTTTGTTTTGTGTGTGGGGTGTGTGTGTTTTAAAGAATTTATGCTGGATTTTTGTTTCAAGTTCTCATTTCTGTTCTTTTATCTTGTTAGGGGGTCTTTAAGCCAAGCTGTTATATTATTCTTTTCTTTTTTCTCCTTAAGTCCTAGACCATTGTACTTCCAATGTCTTGAGGTTTTACAATATCTACAAATATCAGAAGGCAAATAGGAAGGGAGCTGAGTTAGACTTTGATTTTTGTTTTAATTTATGTCATTCATTTCATTAAAGGAGTCTTAATGGTTAGCCATTATATCAGCATGAGACCTCCGTAAAAATGTTTTTCTTCTCAATTTAGAAGTTTTTCCAATTCAAAGGATCCATCTTCTGGCACTGAGGAGTATAATCTGTTAATCTTAATAGTGACTCAACCCAATACACCTTTTATGGCTAAACCAAAGACACGACTGGCATCCCATAAGAATGCAAAGGATGCAACACTTACAAGATCCAAAAAGTTCATTCTGAGTTAGTGTAAGAAGATGAGGGGGCTGTTTTTAAAACAGCTGTTTCAAAACACGGTTAATCGGAGATGGATTATTGCCATTTGCAACAACATGGACGGATCTTGAAAATATCACACCAAATCTTTACTGTAGTTGCATTTGCCTAGTTTCACCAGTATTTTCTGCTAATCTAAATTTAGAGACAAAAATGATCTGTTTTATTGTTGTTGTTGTTGTGTTTTTTTTTTTTTTTTTTAACCAGACCTGCAGATAGAGATCTTAGGAGGCTGGAAGATAAGAAAAGCTTGTTTGTCTGCTCGATTGTCAGACACCCAGTATCTCTTAGCTACAGTTGTCTTAGGAAAAGCAGTTTTCCATCTGGGAAGTTCTCCTGGCTGGCTCACCAAAACTGTCAGGGAGTGGGAGAATTAATTTTATTAGTCCTACAGGTGGACTAACAATAAAATGATAAAATTGACACAAGACTAGAGTAACAGGCGAGAAACCAATTAAATATGTGCACATGGGAGAATCACAATAAGATGCTGACATTATAAAATGCGGTTCGAAGAAATGATCGAACCTGGCAGCCTTTAATACTTTTTAGACAAACAATACATTTGTAAGAAATTGATAGGACAAAAAATGGTGGTGATCATTAGAAAAGAATATAAGCAAAGTTGGGGCTTGGAAAGTAAATTAGTAAAGACATTACAAGGTTTATTTTTACAGGTTTTTTGACTCTGAATTTTTTAACTCTTATGATACAAGTTTGTCCCTAGCCCTCAGGAATGGGGAGGGCACCGATCATGGAGATTTATTTCCTGCTTTTATGGGGGCAGAGAAGAGTCAAGAGCTCCTCTATCTTCTGCTGTTTTTGAGTGATTTTAATTCCAAGTAATCACTATGCCCTTGTGAACTATCTTGGGGAAGCCTGGCCTGGGCACCAACAGTGGGTACACTCGTAACTAACTTGATGAGATGTTTGAGCATTTTATGAAATGCTCAAACCAGTGCTTGAACCAGTGCCTGGCACAATCTCCTTGTATTTGAGTGGCCTGCCTGCCGCTGACTTTTCTTGTGCTGTTTACTCACTGTGTTCTGACAGGAACAGCCTTGCTGAATCGGGGTCCTCAAGAGGCAGGAGGTCATTGCTCATAACAGCTGGCTTTTAACCCCACCTGAGACTCTGACACCTCAGCCCTGCATCCTGCCAGTTAGGATGTGTTGAGGAGTATTCCTATAGTAGAAGCAGGCTTGACTTGACTTTCAAGGGTCCTCTGTCTCTTCGTAAGGCATGTCTTACGATCCCTGGCAATGTCTAGTTTGGGTTCCCGACTTTCGGGGGCTGTGGTCTACTGCTTTTCACTTAGATTTGACCCTCCATTCTGATCCACTGTTTCCCCTTACCTTCATTCTTTTAATTCGAGAAGCATTTGTTACATGTTTGACATATGGCTTTAGGGATACAAGACAAACAAATCTTTGCCTTCTAAGCAGAAGAATTCCGGTAAAGGGGGTTTAGATAAGAAATCTAAGAATTACAATATAGAGGGGGAAGGATAGGAACATACACAAGAGCCATTCTTGGGACATAAAAGGTGTCAGGGAGGAAAGAGATGTAGCTCAAACCTTCCTCCCTGCTTTTTTGTCTCTTAGATTGTTCTGGTTCTCAATTACATCATCATCTCTGCAAACCACAAGTCAGCCTGAGTGTGCGTGTTCAACAAGGTAGTCATCCACGTTGAATGGGAGCTTGGGGGGGGGGGGGGCAGGGTGGATCCGAGCCTGTCTCGTTTACCACTATACTCCCGGCCGGGACGCAGAATGTGGAGCGTCAGCAGGCATGCAAACATTTCTTAAACAAATGTCTGACTTAGTCCTGAATGAAGCTGGAAGAAACGGGTGATTTTTTTCTTTAAAGAAACTAGTCCTGGACAGTTCATAAGGCTTCATGGACCCCATGACATTATAGACACTGCATTTGCCTTTACATGACCTGCTTTTAAAGATTTACCAATCTAAATGTCAGACCATGCAATTCTTTTTTTTCTTTTTAATCAACAAAAGGAAAAAAAGCCGTTCTTTATGATCTGCTAACTTCATCAAGCATACTTTCTGGAAAAGGCAGAGTGTTCCCTAGCTGTTAGATTTTGCGTGGAAATTGCTGGCTGCTTTGTTCTTTCTTTCACTTTAAGTTTTATATGTGTCAGTACATTGGAGCGATTATGCACATACCCAGAGTATTTGAGTGTGTCTTACATGTTATGTGTTTTGTGTACTTTTTCTGCAAATCTTAAGAAAATTCCAGAAAAACCCTGTCTGAGGCACTGCCTAAGAGAAGTAAAAAAAGAATCTCAGTACGTACGTACTTTATTGTTTAGAAAGAAAAGCAGATAGTACCATGTCTCACTCCCTTGAACATAAATATTGTTAGAAGATCAGGCTCAAAGTGGGTGGGCTGTCGCAGGTGAACTGCATGGCCCAGGGAATGAGTTAGGCCTCAGATCAGAAGCCAAAAGTCCCAGAACCATTGATAAAAGTAAAAGAAATTGATTTAGAAATAAAGAGCAGATCTAGTAACATAAAAATGCAGATACCCTTGCTCACTTTGTCAAGGTGTCTCGGTGGTGCCGTGGGAGAATCGGAATTGGATGCCCTCTGCGTCTTTCTGGGGTCACGGTGCTTATGTTGCATCAAGATGGAGACACAGTGCAGACTCCTCAGCATTTATGGTGCGAAACTGAGAAATTGAAGTGTTCTGGTCAAATCTCCTTTACGAAGTTACGCTCAGAGCAGTGTTAGAGCCGGAGCCCTAAGTCTTCCTGCCATAAGTTTATTATCAGTCCTTGCTGCTTCGGAGGTTGGACATGGAACATTGTGATTTGCTCTGGTGTTCTGGGTTTTCTCCCATTTATTCCTCACTCTGGCTGATACGCCTGAAAGACAAAGAAATCGAAGGGGTATGTGCATGCAGCTAGGCGTGGTCAGCCTCCTGGTGTGTTCTCATTGGGTAGGGGAAAAGTATTCAAAATACCAACATTACGATTTTGTAGAAAACCTTTGTGTAGGAGCTGGAAGAAATGGATTATGTGTTAAAGAAAAAAAATCTTATGGTACCTGAAATGTCTTTGTACCATGCAAGTCACTCTTTTTCCATCCTATGAGAATACAAAATGCTAACAACCATTCCTTCTAGGAGCACTTGTTGTAGGCCACCACATCGTTCCACGTCAGGTAGCAGCGTGTTATGTAAGGCAGGGAATTAATGGCCTATGTGAGCCCTAGTGCCTGCTTGTCTCTCTAATCAATTTCAGGAAAGGCTCTTCCTTGCAAGTTCCAAAGGGAACCAGGCATGGGAGAAGCTGAGTAGGTTTTATCATCACACCCTGCACTTGGCCCTCTTGGGACTCGGAAAAGTTACAAAGAGGGAACGGAACGCTGCCTCTGGCTCCTGGGGCAGAAGGGGTCCTCCTGCAGGCTGTAAATGCGTCTTCTGTTTGTCAAACTGCTCCAGCTGAGACTGAGGACTGTTTGGTCGCTTCCCATGAAGGAACGAAAGAGTACAATGGATTCGTAAGTTTTTGTGGTCATTGTATTTAATAGGAAACAAAGTGACTTGTCTGTTACTCTGTGATGATTCGAGTGCCTGCCATGTACCAAGCACTGTTTTAGGTGCTGGGGATGTAGTGGTGAGCAAAACGGTACCTGTGAGGGTTACATTTTCATGGGAGAGAGAGAGAAGAAAAAATAAGTATATATCCTTAGGTGGCAAGTGTTAAATGGGGAAGAAAAGGCAAGAGAAGAAGTACAGAGTGAGAATGGGGTTGTAACTTTATATGGGTAATCAGATAGGGCCTCTTTAATAAGGTAACATTGAGCAGACCCCTAAAGGAAGTGAAGGAGGGAGCCCTGCAGATATCTGGCCAAAGAGCATTCTGGGCAAAGGGCTTGAGGGGAAGGGTCATGCTTCAAAGATCTGAGCTTCTAGAAAAAGTCCAGTGCAGCTGAAACTGAGCAAGAAAAAGAATGATGGAAGAGAGATTGTGAAAAGGTGGGCGTATTTTGGGGACCTCACAGACCACAGTAAGCATTCTGCCTTTTTCCTGAGTAAGACGGAAAGCCATTGGAGAGTGCTGAGTAGTGGAGAGACGTGATTTCTGTTAGATTGTGAAAGCCCCCTCTGGGTACAGGGTAAATAAGAAGTGTGAGTGGGGAACAAGTTCAGGGATGATTGCAACAATGACGACAAGAGATGATGGCATGAGCCAGGTGATGATGGTGAAGAGGATGCAAGGTGATACACTTGGATGCATTTTGAATGCAGAATACGTAGGATTTATTTTGGATGTGAGGTGAGGGGAAAAAAAGGATCACTGTGACTCTAAGATGTTTCAAATTAAAAAATTCCGTGAGCCACCTGAAGAGTGGAGTTACCACGTCTTAAGATAGAGAAGACCACAGGAGGGAGCGTACTTGGGAGAGATGATCGGGAGTCAGATGTTGGACATATTAAACTCGAGACGTCTGTTAGACACCCACCTAGAGATATTAGATAAGCAGTTGGAGATAGTGAGTCTGGACTTCAGAGAAGTTGGTACAAATTTTAAAATTATGCAAAAGATACAAATTTCGGATTCATCAGTATACACATGGTTTTTAAAGCCATGAAATCAAATAAGACCCCCGGGAGAGCAGCGCAGGGAAGGAAGGGAACCCTGAGGAATAGTCCTGGAGCGTTGTTGTGGCATGAGAGGGCGGGGGGAGGTAGGGATAGGCCAGCCAGGGACACTGGGGAGGAGCTGCAACTACAGGGGAGGAAAAGGCAAGCAAAAGAAAGTGTACTTATAAAGCCAGTGAATCAAGTATTTAAAAAAGAAAAGAATAATAAACTATATCATCTTTGTCTCTTGGAATTCTGAAATTTCTGTTTTACTGAATTTTGCAACCATCAATGAAAAGTAAAGAGCCAGAAATGGGAGCCATCCCTAATTTTTGGCAGATTCAAAAACAAAAATTTCTAAAGATTTCTTTGTGCGAACACCAACACAGACAACAGCAATAGGGAAGTCCCAGGGATGTCCCAGGGACACAGCATCACGCCAGTCTCCGGGAACTGCACAGAAAACCAGTTAGTCTCTTCCTTCAGTCTGTAACCGTTGGCCTCACAGTTTTTAAAGTTATGTTAAGACTATTTGTATGTCTCCTGGGCCACTGTGGAAGCAAACAGGATATCATAGATCCCTTTGTATAATCCTGACTATTTCCAGGCTGACATCCAGACACTATGGGTAAGAAAATGCGAAAGGGGGTTTTATTATGCATTTAATGCATAAGCATTTTTGCTCATTTTATTAGTTTTTAAAATACACAGTTATGTCATTAACTTCACAAATATCTCTGCTTTGCTACTCAGTACCAGGCACAATGCTGCACGCTGAAGATTCACAGAGAAATGGGAGGCTCCTGCCCCCCAGGAGATCAGAATCCAAGAAGGAAAATAGTCAAAATTATTGATATTTCCAACATACAAGTAGACCATCAGTGTTGTTCATTCTTGTAAAACAATTGTGGATAATCTCATCATCCTGAAAGCATCTCTTCAAAAAAGTAGAGATGCTTTTGGGTAAAGCATTAAAATGGACTCTCACCCATGTCTTAGTATCACCTCCCTAAAATCATGCCTGATGTCCTGATGTTCCAGCTGAGTGGCTGAGACACATCTTCTTTTTTTAAACCAATAAATGCCTATGGATTTTCCTCTGCAGGAATATCTGTACTTAAATGTGGTCCATGAAATCCACTGGCCTGCGTTCTGTTCCACGTGCTCCCTGCTCACGGGTTTCTTGGTACCAGCGATGTGCAGATCTAACTATAGGGCTGTCATCAGCTGCTTAGTGTCCTACCTTAAATAGGACTGTCAGCCACTTTGTTTTGCTCCAAAGAGCTCTTTGCAAATGACCCGGAGAGAAGAGGGAGTATCAAGGTGCCCCCCAGCCACCAAATCAGAGATGGCAAGCATGGTCATTCTGGCCCTGGGGCTGTGAGCCAGGGTGCAAGAAAGAAGCAACAGGGACAGAACAGGCAAGCTCCATTCATTCTCAAGTGAGAAGCTCCATAGCTCCAGGAGGACTATGGAAAAAACTTGACTTTGTCAGAGATGGCCTGTGATAATAATGTGAAATCTAAGCAAAGAGAGCCAAAGGCTATATATTCTTGTTCAGGAACAATCACTCAACACCCTCACAAGCTGAGCCTGTGACAGGAATAGCTGGCGCTTGTGTACGGAATAGCTTGGAGGGATGCTGACATATGATATACCTTGGGTTTTAATCATTCTCCCCCGCCGCTGGGTTGTGGGATGATGTTTTCTCCTTCAAGTGTTGTAGTCATCGGGCACAGAAAAATATTATTTTATGGAACTTGTAGCTCCCCAGCTGTTCTCTCTGGCACAGCGCTCTGTGATTTGGTTACTTTTCAGTGTTGTATGGCCATGCGAGAGGGCTAGGAGCTATCTATTTTTATCGGCACCCTCACCATGTCTTAGAGTCAGGAAGACATGAATTCAGACTTATTGCGAAGGTCAGTCTCTTGGTAAGGGAGCCAGTTTGGCATCGTGGTAAAAGGGACTGGCTTCTGATTGACACAGTCCAAGGTTCAAGGCCAGCATCATGTAGGGTGATGCTAGGCAAACTAACCTCTCCATGCCTCAATCTCTTTATCTCCATGGAGAGAGTATTTTTATTAGTACCTACCTTATAAGGCAATTGTATACTGAAATGCTGTAATATGGTGGTACATAATGACTTCATTAAATATTCATTCATTAAAATTGCCTAATTCCTCTGAGCTTTGGTTTCCTCATTCTTAAAATGGTTGTGTTGAATATTAAATTAAATGAAATTGGGGGGAATCTCAGCAGAATGTCCAGTATAGACTGAATAGTTGATATTATGATCCGTAATAGACCTCAAGGTCTCATTATTGCTTATTCCTCATTACTTTTTTTAATGTCAATATCTGAATATCTGTTCTCTTTTTTTAACTGAGTTCTGACTTATCAATGAAACAGTGACCCTGTCTACAGTAACTATTGTTACATGGCTGAGAGTGGAGAAGTCTCTTCTTTTAATCTGATTCCATGTCCCAGTCAACATGTGTTTACCAAACACGTTATTTTCCCAGCTTGGATGGGGAAGCAGTTTTCTGCTATAACAGGGTTTGTAGTTAACTGGGATTATGAGGTAAAAAAGATACCCTTCAGTAAGTTACAGCCAGATACTCATGATACCAGCGAGTATCATTATGGGTGTACACATGAAGGTGTACGCATGTGGGCGGGTGTACACATGTGGGCTCTGCCTTCGAGGGCTGCAAGGGCAGCTGAGAGGCGCAGGGGAGAGAGTATAAACTGGATACCAGGCTCCACCCCTTGCCACTGTGACATCTGAGACAAGTTATTTAACTGCTCTTCACAAGGCTCTCAACTCCAGTCTGCCTCATTTGTCAAGTGGAGATAACAGCAGTTACCTACATGATAGTATTAATTGAAGCTTAAATGGGTTATTGTGCATAAAGTACAATGCCTGTCAGATAGTCAGAGATCAGTAAATGTTAGCCATTTCAAATTATATAATATAGTGGGGATAAGGCATGCAACTAAATAACCATAATGCAAGAGTCTGGTGACATTGCTATGAAAGTTCAGAGAGAAGAGAGATTACTTGGGCTTCATGAAAGAATGTGAGATTTGAGCTAAGCTTGGGAGGATAGGTAATATATGAACATGGACAAATAGAATAAGTCAGGGCGGCATGAGGAAGGGCATGGAGGTCGAGAAGACCAAGGAGTTCTATGGGGAGAAAGTTGGGAAAATAGGCTGGAAAGCAAAGGTCCTTAGATGCTCGTGTAAGCAGTTTGTATCTGTTATGTGGGTAGTGGAGAGAGTGCCATTATGAGTTTTCAGCAGGAAAATGATGCGGTCAGAGCTATGCCTCTGGTGCTATAATAGCCTTGTCTTGGTCTCTAGACCTCCAGTCTCTCCCTCCTCTGGCACATTTACTGTTGGATGAAGGGGGGAAGACTCAGACAGGAGATGACGTTTGAGCCTGGGTTGCTGAGAGGTTGGATGTGTCACTAACAAACATAAGGAACATAAACACATACTGAAAAGGAAGCCTTTTTGGGCATTGGGATGCACTGAGATGTTCGTAAGTCCATGGATGTAGTTAGGAATAGGTGAAGGTTTGGAGCCTTCGAACACCACTAGGATGGAGGGAAAGAGGGCATCACAACTCCTGAGAGTAGAACTGGAAACCTGAAGAATGGAGAAGATTGCTAAGGGAAAATGTGATAAGGACCTACTCTGGGATGATCACGATATTTACAGCTGGCAGGAGAAAGAAAACATGGGAAGGGTCCATCAGAAAGGGAGTTAAACAGGAGAGCAGAGTTGAATAAAGGGATGGAGGGGTGTCAAGAGGGAACATTTTGTGGTGGCTGGGCAAAACTTACTCAGTGACAGTAAGGTGATAGGAATGAAGAAAATGTAAGGCTGGATGAGGAGAGGAGAACTCAACTGTGTGGGGGGGGGCACTCTAAAATTCAGTCAGGGACCTTTTGACTTACTTGGTAGAAGGCAAGAAAACCTTTGTGATCTTACACATATTATTTCCTAGGACGTAAGAGATTAGCACCCCTCTCCTTAAAGATGGAGTCTAGGTCTGAAGGTCCTACCACTGATTATGGTCCCTTCTGACCTTTCTTCTCTTTCTTCTCTTTAGTTATTTGATATTGACTGAGTTGAATCTGCTGTGAGTCCTACAAAGAAGGCAAAATTTTATGGTCATGTCCCAGTAAAATCTGAGTTCAAACAAGCTAAAAATGTATTACAAAAAAAATCCCATAAATTTTTAGTGGAACAAAACCCAACAGTTGTGTTATTTTCTCTAAAAAAAAATGGATCATTCTTCAGAAAAAGTCAAGATCCATATGCTCTCCTTCATATGTGGGATATAAAACAAAGCAACAAGTGAACAAGGCAAACAAACTCAGACACAGACGAAAGATTGGTGATTATCAGAGGAACAGGAGGGTGGGAGGAGGTAGAAGAGAGTAAAGGGGGTCAAATACAGGATGGAAGGAGACTTGACTTTGGGTGATGAACACAATGGTATATACAGATGATGTATTGTAGACTTGCACACTTGAAACCTATATAATCTTATTAACAAATGTCACCTCAATAAGTTTAATAATTTTTTTTTAAATTGTCATTCGCCTTCCTGGGGTCATGGAAATAATGGAGGTGGCAGTGCCCTTTTGGAACTAGTAGTCTTGATGGAGGAGAGCAAGAATAGCAAAAGTAAGAGAATAAGAAAGCAAGAAAGAGAAGGATGGGTTCATAGAGGACGATAAGTTAGTTTTGGATTTTAGAGTTAGAATTGTTCTACAGATAATGACAAGGAATGTTCGTGATAGTGTGTTACCAGAGCACAGTAGAAGTAATTAGATCAGGTGTTTGTTTTGAAGGGATTGTCCACATGAACCCTGAAGGTACTTGAAATGATGACTGGAGTGCAGTGGAGAAAGGCTGTCTGCTGGCCTTTCGGCCGTCGGCTCCGTTATCACAGTACTTACGGCTCTTATAAAACCCGGTGTGCTCTGCAGTGTCCTGGCTGAAGGCTTCATCGTTGGAAGGTAGTCAATAAATGTGTGTTGAATACACACCAAAATTTCCATCAGATTTTCTGACTGTCATTAAATGTCAGATAAGTGGTAACTGGACTGTTGATAAATTGCCAAAGAAGATGTGAAGATTGATTCTCACCTACTTCAAAATGTCAGAGTTTTTGCGTTTGAGTAAAAATAATGGTCTGAGTTTGGCACTGGGGGATGCAAGGAGAGCACCAGCTTCTGAGGCGGTGCCAAATATGGAAGAATTTGCAACCTCCATCTAAAGGGGCTTCCTTGGAAATGGTACTCTCTGGAATTCCTAGGCTCAATTTAAAGCAAAGGCAAAAGGAAGAGACATCACAGGAGAAGAGGAAGTCTATCTACATTGGTACGAGGATGAGTGACCTAGGTAGGGCAGTACCTGGGAAGGCTGGTGTCCTGTGCTTTACTAGGGAATGAGAGGAGTAATGAGATGGGTTGAATTAGTTCATCTCATGATTCCCAGTCGGACCTGGGCGCAGAGAGTTCAGTGTTGTGCGCTCGAAGGCTCCAGATGTCTGTCTGTTGAAGGTCTGTAGAGCTAATAGCTGCTTTCTGGAGCAAAGGCAGGTACAGGCAGCCACGCCAGGTGGTGTCTGTAGCCAGGTCAGCACTGAGCGTACTGTTCAAGACAGCTGGTGGAAAACGGTGAAAGTGTTTGGAGATGGCAAATCTGGCTTCCAGTCCCACACCTGTCTCTGTCACCCTGAGTGATGACCTATGAAATCACTTGTGCTGGACTGCACTTCAGCAAATGGTTATTGAGCCAGGGCAGGTTTGTTTATTGCATGATTAGCTGATTGGCAGCCTAGGTTATGAGGATGTGAATTATAGGACAGGTAAATTTCAGAAGACAAATAGAGACTCGAGGCAGCTAGTGCAAGGCCAAGCTACAGTATTTTGCGCTCCTTTGGGCGGAAAGGATGTGGGAAATGAGATCATGAAAAGAGATTCTCTAAGACATATTCATATTAGTCTGACTATAAGACTCACCCCCCCCCCCAATTTGGGAGGAAAATGGGAGCACATCTTATAGTCTAAACATAGCTTTACCTTTACATTGGTGAAATATTGTTATTTATGTTATTAAATATTTTAGCACACTTTTTGCTTCAATTTTTTTTTCCTATTTTCCTCCTCTAAAACCTAAGTGTGTCTTTTTTTTTAATTTTTATTTTTTTTTTAAGACATGATTCCCTACTTTTATTTATCCATCTCTAGAGGGGAAGGGAAGGGGGGGAGAGAGAGAGAGAGAGAAAGAGAAAGAAATATCAATGTCTGGTTGCCTCTTGTGTGTCCCTTGCTGGGAACTGGCCTGCAACCCAGGCATGTGCCCTGACTGGGAATCGAACCGCAATCCTTCGGTTCGCAGGCCCGCACTCAATCCACTGAGCTACACCAGCCAGGGCCTAGGTGTGTCTTATGGTTCAAAAAATACAGTCTTCAAGAGAAAACTCAGCTTTCACCGGGTCATGAAAAGTCTGGTCAAAATCATACTCCTGTGATTTCCAAATGCCTTTTTTCAAAACTGGTGAATTGTGTGTAGGTGGTAGATATTGAATATTTTTCAGTTGGGGGTCCTCTTGACATTTTGTACAGAGAAACTGTAAGGTTCAGTGACATTGTATTCAAAGACACGTATCAATTGTATGTTTCTTGCAACGTACACACCATTGATCTCACGCAGCCCCTGCACCGCAATGCACATAGCACCCCTCAGTCATCGTGACAGCTGAGAGTACCGCCCGTTGCCCATGCCCTTTAGGAGAACGGTATGGCCTCTGGTCACCTAAGGATCCTGGGGAGACCCCCACCTGAGGAAACACTTCACCCTCCTCACAGATTTCACTGAGCCCACATTTTGAAAGAAGTGATGTTCTTGAGTTTTCTTTGGTCTCAGTTCAAACGAAAACTATGAATTCTGACTTCACTAGAATCAGAGACTCTTGAATTTATTATCGACTCAGAGTAATAATGGACAGTGACGTTTCAGTACTGGTATAAGTGTAGAACTTTTTCTTCCCCTCAGTCTTCTTTTCATATGTGATTTGTGACTTCTTGCATGACCCTGTAGCCCCTGACCAGTCTCTGGGCACCAGAAGACACTCTGTTGGAGTCTGGTGCTGTTGAGTCACTTTATCTTCCCACCAGGTGGGAGGATTTTATTTTTCCATGACACCATTAGGAAAACGTTGTTTCTGTTTAATCTGCCTGGACAAACATTAACACCACGGGACATGGGGATGAGTCAGGGAAACGGGAGAGTCATAGCTAAGGAGGACGCTCCATCTGGCTCTTCTCATTACTCCTTTAACTGAACCACACCCGAAATCTTTCTGAGGTTTGAAGCCCAAAGTCAAATGGTGGTAGATAGATAGACGAATAGATTGGAGGAGCAAGAATGAAGGATTTGGTAAGGAAAGTGTTTTCCTTCCAGCCTCAGGCAGGTTGTGCAAGAGAAAAGTATGCTGGTGAGCATGGAGATCAGCTTTGTTTCTGACCCTCAACAAGAGAAATGTCATTCAAACAAGGTTTCTGCAATTTTAAGAGGCTGCTTTTGAGCATGATGCATAGAAAGGAGGTCCCCTCCTTGGGAATCCCGAATGACTCCTCCACTTGACCTTCAATTCCTTCTTTCAATCTGAACCTTCAGGGAGTCTTTCAGTCTTCCTTGCCAATATGCCATAAACATCTCCTGTTGCCCTCAAGGTTCCTTCTGTCAGAACTGGCAAGTGTGTCACCCACTACATATACCCCTCCCCCAGCAAAACGTGACTCTTGCCTCCTCCACAGCCCCCGACACAAAGCGGACTTTCCCACCCTGAATCCCACTTCCCTTTGACCTCTGCTGTGGTCTCTGTCCCCTCAATCACATCATCTTGTTCGATTTCATATTAGGAGAGATTGCTTAGGTTTGCTTTCGTGGTCACTCAAGTGTTGAAATCATCTGCTCACCTGGGGTGTGTGCACTGTAGACGTCTCAGAAGAGAGGCCTGTGCTGTATATGGATGTAGTGTGTCCACTCCATGTACTTGCTCCCAGTGACCCTGCACCAGAATCTACATCAGGGGAGGTACTCAATTATGCCATGAGAAGATAGGCATGTGAATAAAAGTCTCCTTTCTTTAGTATTCAAAAGCACGTGCCTCTCAGCACACCTGAGAAAGATACAGCAAGGTGACTCGGGGGCCTGGTTCTGTGTGGAGAGGCAATCCCAGGCCACTCTCATTTGTGTGTCTGTTCTTATGGCAGGAAGATGAAGTGGTTCTCCAGTGCATCGCGAACGTTCACAAGGAGCAAAGGAAGTTCTGCCTGGCAGCCGAGGGACTTGGCAATCGCCTGTGCTTCTTGGAACCCACTTCAGAAGCCAAGGTGAGATTGATGACCTGCTGGACACCCTCCCCCTTGGCCTCCCAAGCAATCTTTTAGGGGATGGGGCTGCCAGGAGATGGCGATGTGGATGGTGAAAACATTTAAAAAGACACTTTTTATTTATATTTGCTAAAGTTTCAGGTGTACAACATTATAATTCAGTATCTGTATATACTACAAAGTGATCAGCCACAAAAGTCAAGTCTAGTTACTGTCCATCACCGTGCGGTGGACCCCCTTCACCTCTTTCACCCCCAGCCCCCTCTCCCTCTGGTAACCACCACTCCGTTCCCTGTGTCTATGAGTTTTTGTTTTGTTTGTTCATTATAAAAAAGGGGCATGTTTATTTTTAAAATTGGTCCTAGATCAGATTTAGAACCTACCATATTTGCCATGTATAATTTGCACTTTTTTGCCCAAATTTTTGAGGGAAAAATAAGGATGTGCATTATAAATGAGTGTAATTATTACTTACTATGGGTATAATAATGGGTCTAATAATCCCGTGTATAATGTGCACACAACTGTGGGTGCACACTACACATGGCAAAATACGGTAACTCTCCCCAGCCCAGGAAACGTTTTAGTAGGAACCGAGAGCTTGGTGAAGTATTAGAGGTGCCTCGTTTGTCAGTGTTCACCGGGACACAAGGGAACCTCTGGTGTCACTGTCCCCTTTCACAGAGGAGGTTCTTCTAATGTTCCCAGAACGCCTTTTCTTGCTGTTAATCCCTAGAAATCTGAGTGTATGTGTGTGTGTGTGCTTAACTGCCAGCTGTGCTGTGCTGCTACAGGGACTCCCAGGTGCTGGGGCCTGTGCACGCAGCACACACACTGTTCCCAGTGCTGACTGTGCTGAGATCGTAACTCTCTGCCTGTTGTGACCCCGGGGACTGAGGGGACTTTTGTTCTGGTCCCTGCCTGCAGGATGGCATTTAGCGTCATGTCTCTTCAGCCAAACTTTTCTTCTTTAATTTTGGACGGTTGCTGCCTTTTGTAATCTGTACGTCAAGTGGATCCGTGTGCTCGGCATTCTCAAAGCACTTTGCAGTCCTGGCGAAATGTTTCTGAGTCAGGGTCCTCCAGAGAAACAGGACCAATAGAATCTCTCCCTCTCTCTAGACAGGTTGGGTGGGCAGGTGGATGGATAGAGCAGGTAGGTAGAAAGATAGCAGGTAGAGATTTATTTTAAGGTATCGGTTCATGCAATTATGGGATTGGCAAATCTGAAATCTGCCAGGTCAGCTCAGCTGGAAGCTCAGGCTGGAGCTAACGTGGTCTTGAGGCAGCGTTTTCTTCCCTTAGTTTTTATCATTAAGGCCTTCTGATCAGGGAGGCCCACCCATGCTTTCAAGGGTAATCACCTTTAAAGTCAACCGATCACCTACAAAATATCTTCACATCAAAACCTAGACTGGTGTCTGACTAAATACCTGAGTACTGCAGCCTAGTCAAAGTGACACATAGCTTACCACCCTCCAAGCTCAGTTTTCTCAGACACCAGCCGGGTTACATTTTCCAGTAGGACCAGTGGATTGGCACATCACTTCTGCACGTGAACATATACAGCACAAACACACACGCAGAGTCTGACCCAGCCCTAGAACACCAGGTGCGCACTGTGATGACCACATCTCCCAGGAAGCCCTCTCCTCTCCATCCCGATCTCTCCCACGTAGGTCACCGATCCACATGTGCAGTCATCTGTCAGGGGCACGTAGGGCCAGTCTGGTAGGTCAGAGTCCCATTAAAATTAATGGCAGAGCAAAGAGATAAGGAAGATTTTTATCTTTTTAAAGGTCTTAGACTTGATTTCCCTGAGGCCTTTTCTCCATTTGCTTTTGTTCTTAGCTAGATATTTTTCTTTTCATTCCCAGCAGTCTGGAATTATAGGAAGATCATTAGATTGGAGTCAAGAAGTTACTTCTCCACCATTAGCTAGTCATGTGACCATAGGCAAGTCACTCAGCCTTGTTTTCAGTTTTCTCATCTGCCAGAATGAGGTGCAGTCTGTGGAATGGAAAGAGTGTTGCCTGAATTAGAAGCCAGCGTGACCATTTGCTAGTCATCCTTGGAGGGGGGCTTGACCGAGGTTTAGGGCACAGGCTCCGGAGCCAGAACAGAGTTTGAATCCTGTCTCCACTCAGCAGTTAAACTGGAAGCTTGAGCAAGGTACCTCACCTTTCTGAGCTGAGTTTCCTCACCCGCTCAATGGGAATTTAACAGTGACTACCTATTAAAGTTATTACTAGGATTAAATAAGTTAATACATGTGAAGTGCATAGCACATTAGGTTGTCTAGTACATTGTAAACTCTGTATAAGCACTTGATATTATGATTTAATCTTACTTAAACCGGATAACTTAAAAACAGATGAAAAAGAATGTTATATCATAACCTAAAAGATGCTTTGTATTCCTCAGGTATAAAAATAATGATTTATGGTTATTAAAAATGCCATGTATGTGCTTTTGTTGGTTTACCTTTGCTTTTTGGAGTAAAGGTCCAGGTCAGCAGTAATGGCGTCAGGAGCATGAACAGTAGTAAATGACTTTCCTAAAAGGACCTACCACTTGTTGCATTTGGCACATGCCCCATATCACCTCATGAGTGTATGCCTCTTTTACACATAGTAATTATGAGGAAAGTACACCATGAGAACTTCTCATAGAGAATCAGGGTCAAGTTCGTAGAAAGTCTAGAGTAGGTATTCAGAAATTCCTGTCACCATTCCTGGGAGCTGCCTGCTGCATGAACCCATTTTCTGTGGCTTCAGTCTTTCCTGCAGTCAGCGACAGCTATGCGTACATTCCTCTGGCAGGTCTCCTGCCTTTTCAACAAACATTTCACCTAGTTCTCTACCATCCAGTTTCACAGCTAGCTAGACCATTGTTAGGTTCTTGGAAGCTAATGTAAGCTCACTTTATGCAGTGAAGCGAGAAGGTGTATTCCCAAGCCTGGCACTGGGCATGAGGCACAGACATTAAACACCGCTCTTATCAGAGCCAATCAGCGACCTTGGGCTTTCCTAGTCAAGGGTATTTAAAGCTAAATGAAACTCAGAGAAAATTGAGATGTACTCTAAGGAGAAGAGATGAGACAAGTTTCTCAAAGTATATTTTTAATGTACAAGCCCTGAGAAAAGGAGGTCCTAATGAAGCCAGGAGCGACAGAGTAGAAGAACAAAAAGCAAAAGTGTATGACTGTCAACACTTGCTCCAGACACGGAGGCTATTTAGCACGTTGGAGAGCTCTTGTGACTTGGATTCCTGTGCGCTGTTCCACCCCTCTGCGAAGGTCTCCTGAAACTGCAGATACTAACTGCAGATACTAACTCCACCATTCATCATCCCTTTCAACCAAGCACAGCTCCAGGAATTACAAGGCATCTTGTTTTATAGGAAAGACTCAAATTATAACCCGAAAACATGGAGAAGAAACATTGCTTCTTTGTTTTGTTTATAATAGCAGCAAATTATTTTTGTTTTGTTTTCAATCCTCACCCGAGGACATTTTTTCATTGCTTTTAGAGATAGAGGAAGGGGAGACAGAGAGAAAGAGATTGATGTGAGAGAGAAGCATCAGGCAATTGCCTCCCATATGCACCCCAACTGGGGATTGAACCTACAACCTAGGTATGTGCCCTGAGCAGGAATCAAATCTGCAGCCCCATGGCTATGAGATGATGCTCCAACCAAGTAAGCCACAGTGGCCAGGGTATAATAGCAGCAACTGTTCATTTACTGTCATTTTTAAGTAATGCATTTGTTCCCAGGAATAAAAATTTACTGTTTTTCCTCTGGGGTGTGTGTGTGTGTGTGTGTGTGTGTGTGTGTGTGTGTGTGTGTGAGATCTCTTTTGTATCTGCAGTGTTCAGTGTCCACCACGGGGTCTTGTTTGGTTCAACTTGACATTCAGACTCAAAAGACCTTCATAGATCAGTTGGCACCAGTCTGCTCAGTAGGACAGGAGCCGCAGCTTGCCTGCTGGGAAGTGCCAGGCACTGCTGTAAAACTCCTTGCAGGGGTGTACAGCGGTTAGCTTCCGAATGTCCCACTGCAGATGACGGCTCAAGTGCGAAGAGCCAAGGTCTGCATCAGGCAGGTGTAAGAGTCACCATGGCTTAAAAGCTTCCTGTACCACAGGAGCGGATGTATCATGTAACAACTCCAGTCATAGCCTTGGGGCTCCCCACAAAGGACCACACCAGCTACAAGAGTCTTCACACTGAGGGAATCACAAAGATATGGCTTCCTCTAAGGTGCTGGTAGCCGTCCTAGTCCAGAAGCAGGATACCAGCCAGAGATCATTTTTACTGTAAACAGTGTTCCCTCGCAACTTAATTTACATATCGATTTTATCAGCTTGTCCCAAGAACAAAACTGGACAGCTAACTGAAGATAAATTCTCATGCAGAAGGAGAAAAGAGTTTCATAAGCCATATCCCAGAGTAATCTTCACTGATGACAATTATTTAACTACTGTGGCCTTGTCAGATTGGGGGGAGCACCAACACCTTCCCAAATCCTCATTTCTACTGTCTCTAATTATAGATTATCACCAAAACGTAGGAAGACTATGGGAACTTTTAATTTGAAATCAGTTTCGAAAAACCGAGATTTGTTTGTTTCACGGATTTGGGGGTTGATGAAACTGAAACTGATGAAGCGGAACAGCTTACCTGGTGACCTTGCCAAGCTGAAGGCAGCCTGAGGCCTTTCCCGCTCTCGGGGGGTCTCAGAATGAAGCTCCACCTCGCTGCTGGGGGACACTTTATCTGTCTTCCGATTGTGGTTTATTCTAAATAAAATTTCAGTTTCAAGTCCAATTTCCAAACTGAAGATTTTCAGGAAAAATTTTATTCCTGTTATTTTCATTTCCTCTGTTGAAGACAAGGAACAGGCTGCTATGGTTTCCACAAAGTTTTATAGGCTCTCAAGGCCCATGACTCGCCATCTGTGGATGTTCAAACATCATTATGTAGATGACATCAATTAAGATGGCATTCTAGGCTAAAAATAACTTATTTCTATCATTTTTCTCCTTCTCTCAGAGATAGACTTACTGTTTACTCTAAAAAACTAAGCCCGGACAAATATGTAGTGACTGAAGCCCAACCTGAGGTTGTACACTCTTTGAACTCCTGATTGGTACTTCTGTGGGTATTATTTTCTCTGGACTGGATATCTTATGCAAGGTCAAACTATAAAACTGTTTTCAAAAATCTCCCCTGTTGTGTAATACAAACTGACTTTACAAGTTGAAATCCGAACTAGTTTTTTTCCACATTTATCAGGCATCATGTGCTATACGTCACGCTCTCACATAATCTTTACAGCCCCACAGAACGAACAGTTTTCACCTACCGAGAAGAAAGGTACAAGAAGTTAGGTAGTTAAGTAACTTTCTGAGGATCATTCATTCCAAATTCCAATCCCTATCTAATTTCTATAATACTCAGCAATGAAAGTATCATGGATCCGACTTAAGGATAAAGAAGACATTTTTTTTTTCATGTGGCTAGGTTTCAAGAATACCTGGCTAGATCTTCATACCCATCAAACAACCCTCTGCTTCTGTCCTCTGAATCCCTGACATTCCAAAGTTAGAAATAGGTATTTTGCTTAATTCAAACAAGCCTCTAAAATGCAAATGTTCTGAGAGAGCAAATGAAGCAGTGTTAAAATTTTATAGGTGATTTTTTTCCTGTGTAAATGAAATCATCATAAGGTATGTTTTTCTAGAAAATACGTTTATAAAGGGGGATAGGCAGATCACTAAAAACCTCTGTGTTGGAATACAAGGCACAGAAATACTGTAAATGGGGAAGTCAGAGCATCTACTGCATTGAATTATGACGGATTACTTGCCGTTTCGCCTGCGCTCCCCCATTCTGGGAACACTGAAGTCAAAGACTGAGGTACAGCAGGTAACAAACACGACCGTGGAGCTGATTGCCTGGACTGGCAATTCTGTCTCCACGGCTTCATAGAGTTTTCATGGGGAGGGGAATGGCTTCCCTTTCTTTACCTTAGTTTCCTCCTCTTTAAAACTGTACCCATCTCGTGGGACCATTATGAAGATTCAGTTACAAGTGTTCCTAATTGTGCAGTTGACCCTTAAACAACATTAAGGGTGCTGACGCCCCCCCCCCAATTCTGCACAATTGAAAATCTGTGTATAGCCTTACTGGTAACAGTCAATTAACACATAGTTTGTATGTTATATACTATATTCTTATAATAAAGTAAGCTTGAGGAAAGAAAATGTTAAGAAAACATGAGATTCATCTATGAGTTTTTTCAAATTGTTGCAGATCTCCAAAAAAACCTTCCAATATACTTATTGAGGAAACTATGCATATAAGTGGACCCAGTTCAAACCTGTTATTCGAAGTGCTTAAGACAGTACCTGACACAATCAAAGTACTATTTAAGCAAAGACTTTATTATCCCCAGCAGAGGGCCGGATACACATTAGGTCCTCAGGAACCATTGCTTAACTCAGTTAAGTGTCCCATGTACTGAATCAATTAATTAAATAGTTTAAAGGCCTGGATTTGAGGATCAGGAGGACATGGGTGACCTTTAAAAGTGAAATATAAAGAAGAATTAGAGACACTAAGTTAGATGAAAAGGGTCAAGCAATGAGTGAGTGCTTTTAAAAAATAGTGGGATGTAGATTTTTGTTAATGATTTATAATTTAATATGGTCAGAAAACATACTCCAAATGATTTAAATCCTTTGCAGTTTACCGGACTTACTTAATGGCCCAGCATGGTGAACTTTTAATGCGTGCTTTAAAAAAAAACCTCATGTATAAACATGCAGTGTTTTCTGACTATCAAGGTGTTTGATTGTGGTGTTCAAATCGTCCGTGTCCTTACTGACCATGTTTTACCTCCTTGTTCTATCGGTTACTGAAAGAGAGGTGTTCAAATCTCATTGCCCCCCATTAGCTCTGTCAGTTTTGCTTCATGCATTTTAAAGCTCTGTTTTAAGGTCATATATATTTGGGCATTTTGGGGTTTTCTTAAGGAATTGATCCTTTTGTCATCACCAAATGGTCCCTGTTTATTCTTGGTCATATAGTAAACATTCACTGATATCAATATAGTCACAAGCTTTCTTATGCTTACTGTTTGTATGGTATATCTTTTTCCCGTATTTTTGTTTTCTACTTGTGTATGTCTTTAGATCTTTATATTTAAAGTATATCCCTTACAAATAGCATAGAGTTAGGCATTGCTTTACCTCCTCATTTTATAAACTCTACTATTTTATTAGAGTATTCAGTTCATTTACATTTATTTTAATAACTCATATTGTTGGGTTTTAGTATTTTGCTATTTGTTTCCTTTTTTCCCCTCTGGTTTTTGTTCCTCCCTTTCTCCTTTTCTGTCTTTTTTAAGATAAATTAAGAATTATTAAGTATTCCATTTTACCTCCTTTATTGGCTTTTTAGTTCTACCCCTTTGTATTATGCTTAGGGATTTTAATATGAATTTTTAACTCATGGCAATCTCTTTTGAATTAATATTATACCACTTTCCTTATATTCTTTGTGTTATTATTATCATGTATGTTATATAATGTCAGTACTTTCTTATTTATGTTTCAAAGACTTACTTGTCTTAAACAATTAAGAAAAGACAGGGTTTTCTAATATCCACATAGTTGCCACTTTTAGTGTTCTTCATTCTTTCCTTTAGATCCAGATTTCCATCTGACAGCATTGTCCTTTAGTCTGAAGAATATCCTTCAATATTTCTTGTAGGCAGGTGTGCTGGAGACAAACTTATCCGGCTTTTGTTTCACTAACAATGTCTTTATTTTGTGCCTATTTTCGAAGGAATTCTTTTCTTTCTTTTTAAATCCTAGTTCTTTTTTAAAAGTATATTTTATTGTATACTTATTTTAAAGTATACTATTATAGTTGTCCCATTTTTTCCCCTTTATCCCCCTCCATCTTGCACCCACCTCCCTCCAGCATGCCCCCTCTCCTTAGTTCATGTCCATCGGTCGTACATATAAGTTCTTTCGCTTCTCCATTTCCTGTACTATTCTTAGCCTCCCCCCATCTATTTTGTACCTACCAATTATGCTTCTAATTCCCTGTACCTTTTTCCCCTATTCTCCCTCCTCCTCCTCACCACTGATAAGCCTCCATTTGATCTCCATTTCTGTGATTCTGTTCCTGTTCTGGTTGTTCGCTTAGTTCTTTTTTTTCCCCCTCCCTGGGTTCAGTTGTTGATAGTGGTGAGTTTGTTGTCATTTTACTGTTCACAATTTTGATCTTTTTCAGACAAGTCCCTTTAACATTTCATATAATAAAGGCTTTGTGATGACGGACACTTTTAATTTGACCTTATCTGGGAAGCCCTTTATCTGCCCTTCTGTTCTAAATGACAGCTTTGCTGGATAGAGCAATCTGGGATGTAGGTCCTTGCCTTTCATGACTTGGAATACTTCTTTCCAGCCCCTTCTAGCCTGCAAGGTTTCTTTTGAGAGATCAGCTGATAGTCTTATGGAAACTCCTTTGTAGGTAACTATCTCCTTTTCTCTTGCTGCTTCTAAGATTCTCTCCTTATCTTTCATCTTCAGTAATGTAATTATGATGCTCCTTGGTGTGTGCTTCCTTGGATCCTACTTCTTTGGGTCTCTCTGAGCTTCCTGGACTTACATGTCTAGTTCTTTTGCCAGATTGGGGAGTTTTCCTTCATTATTTTTTCAGATAAATTTTAAATTCCCAGCTCCTCCTCTTCTGCTTCTGGTACCCCAATGATTCAGTTACTGGAATGTTTAGAGTTGTCTCAGAGATTCCTAAGCCTCTCCTTTTTTTTTTTTTTTTTTTTTTTTTTTTTTTTTTTTTTTTTTTTTTTTTTTTTTTTTTTTTTTTTTTTTTTTTTTTTTTTTTTTTTTTTTTTTGAATTTTCATTTCTTCGTTCTGTTTCAGTTGAATGTTTATTTCTTCTTTTTGTTCCAAATTATTGATTTGAGACCCGATTTCCTTCCGTTCCCTGTGGGTTCCCTATATATTTTTCTTTATTTCACTTTGTGTATCCTTCACTTCCTTTATTTTATGACCATACTCAATCATTTCTGTGAGCATCCTGATTACCAGTGTTTTAAACTCTGCATCTGATAGGTTGGCTATCTCCTCGTCACTTAGTTCTTTTTTTCTGGAGTTTTGATGTCTTCTTTCATGTGGGCCATATTTCTCTGTCCCTGCATACCTCTTACATTGTAAGGGGCGAAGCCTTAGGTATTCACCAGGGCAGGGCAACCCAAGTCACTGCATTGTGGTGCTGTATGTGGTAAAGGAATCAGAGAGGGAACAATTCTGCTTGCTTGGCTCTTGCCCCACTTTCAGTCACTTCCCTTGCTTCCTACAAGTGGATTGTGCCCTTTCAGATGCTGATTCTTGGGTGGGTGAACTTGTGTATATTCTAGTATCTAGTGGGCCTCTCTAACAGACTCTCCTGTGAGACTAGGGGTTTCTCCCAGTTCCACAACCCCCACAGATTTTTATAGCCAGAGGTTTTGAGACTTTAGTTTTGTGCTGGATCCCTGGGTTGCATGGTCTGTCTCGCTCCCCAGTTGTTCCTCCCAGCTTAACCACACACAAAGGTGAGACCTCCCAGTCTACCAGCCACTGCCTCCCCAACCTAGTCAGCCAGCTGTGGCCCTGTCACTCATCCTCTCCACCCTGGCTTTCCATCTCCTCCCCTCCTCTCACTCTGGATGAATGTTTCTTCTTTAACACCTTGGTTGTCAGACTTCTATACAGTTTGATTTTCTGGCAGTTTTTGTTGTCTTCTGTTTTTTTAATTGGTTGTTATCCTTCTCTTGGTTATGCAAAGAAGCAAAGCATATCTACCTATGCCTCCATCTTGGCTGGAAGTCTCTGAAAGATATTTTTCTGAGGCTATAAATCCCAGTTTGACTATTTTTTTCTCTCAGTACTTTAGAGATGGTATTTTATTGTCTTTTTGTCCTCTTTTTTTAAAAAATAGATATCATATTATTGTTCTTCTGGATTTTTTTTCTTTATCTTTGAATTTTAGAAGTTGTAATGATGTGTTTGGGGGTAATTTTTTTGTATTTATCATGACTGGATGTTGTGGAACTTTATGGATCTCTTGGTTTGGGTATTAATCAAGTTTGGAACTTTGGGGACAATTATTTCTTAAAATATTTGGTCTGCCTCATTTACTCTCTCCTTCTGTGGCCCCAATTTCTATATATTAAACTGTTTTTACGTTGTTCCATAGGTCAGTAAAACTGATCATATTTTTCTAAACTATTTTTCTCTCTGTTTTTCAGTTTGAGTAATTTCAGCTGACTTATTTTTGTTTACTGATTTCTTAAATTTAAATATGCTGTTTATTCCCTACAATGTATCAGATGTCATATTTTTAAATTATAAAATTTTGCAATAGTTTATTCTTAAGATTTTATATATTCTCCTCAAATTCTCATTCTCTTCTCCATTATTCCCATTTTTTCTGATACATTTATTAACATATTTATACCAGTTCTTGGGTCATTTATGTGTCTGCTTTTAATGACTCATTTCTCTTTTGATTATAAATCAGATTTTCTTATTAATTTGAATAGTTGTATACTGAACCATGTAGGTAATATTTTGTAGTTATTCTGGTTTCTTTTATCTTCCCCTGAAGAGTGTTGTATTTTGTTCTGGCAGTCAGTTAAATTACTTGTGGGATCTCCTTGATCTTGTAGAAGTTTGGTCTCTTTAATTTTTCCTTTAATTCTAAGGCATAATCTTGGAATGTAGCCTTTCTGGATTTTAATGAAAATCCTGAAATGTTTCTTAACTCTATTTGGGAAGACTTGAACACTAAATTCAGGCATTTCCGAACTAAAAGCTTAATGAAACTTTTGCTCATTTTTAGCACTGCAGCTGTTTCTTTCCATCAGATACTTAGAATATTGTCTGTTTACAGTTGATGAGTTAGCCAAAAATTTGAGGGCAATTTGTATGCTGATTTGAGGATTTTATCATTTATGGTGATTCCCTTCTTCCCACAATTCTCCTCTTTAATTTCCAGACATTTTGACAGCCCCAAACTCAGACTGCACAGCAGGGTTTTTTTGGGGGGTTGTTTTTTAATTGGATCTATCCCCCAAGTGCTCCATGAACCAGAGGAGTGCCCTCAGGAGAAAATTTAATTAAATGTGGACATCGCCTAGTTAGCTTTCCATCTTTTAAGAGTCATGTTCCCTCAAGCTTTAGATTGCTCTCCAGTGCCATCAAACATTTATATTTAAAATTTTGTCTGGAGCTGATCATTGTTACTGTCAGGAGAGTTTTTCTGTTGTTAGTTTCTCCATTATCTGAGCTAGAACCTTATTGATGAGTGTTTGACACTCTCTAAAGGAGCTTTGTGTTAAAAGCAAGAAGGGAAAATGGTACTGGAGCAGAATCTAGGTTACAAAGAAGGAGTTTCCATGATGAGAGACACAAGCATGTTTCTGGGCAGAGAGGACAGAGGGTGCAGAAAAGATGTTGAGGTTGTACGAGACACTGTTAGTGGATTAAATTGAGTACAGCTTTGGCTTATGCAAAAGAAAAGAGGAGGTAAAGGCACAGATTTTGAAGTAGAAAGAATGGGAGCTGAACAAGAATGGTGGTTTATTGCCTGAGGAAAACATGAACTTGCGGAAGATGTATAGGTTCTTCATATGCAGATAGATGATGAATAGACTGGGATTAAATTTATTTTAGGTATGATTAATAAAGTGCATAGAATGGCGAAGAGATTAAGGTAGGAGTCAAGTGTGACTCTAGAGCTATGGGCTTTAGCTGCCTCTAGATGGTATATTATTTAGTAAAATAGGGTGTGTTGAAGAAGTTGACGCCTATAAAACTAAACTTTGGACATACTAAATTCAAAAGGCCTGGAAGACATCCCAGAGGAAATATTGGTAGGCATTAGGATATACGAACCAGGAATTTGGAAGAGAGGTTGAGATGGAGGAGCTGTTGGCTCAAAGGTAGCAAATCGAACTATGAGAGTGAGTAGAAAGAAATGTGGATTAATGAGAGGATGGAAGAGAATCCTGAGAGACAAAAGGGAAAATGGGCATGTGTAATATCATAGAAGCCACAGAATTCAAGGGAAGCATGTCAAGAAGGAGCATAGTCATTAGGGTAGAATTCCACTGGAGGTCAGATACCAGGCTGGAATGTGTATGACAGACGTGGTGACGTGGAGGCCAATCGCAGCTTTGGTGGGAGCCCTTTCCATGGGGTGAGGAGGGCAGGCACCCATTCAGTAGAGGTGAAGAGTAACAGGAGAGTAAGAATAAAGACAACCATTTCAGACATCTCTGAAAGAGGGGCGTAGCTGGAGAGGGTCTGAAGATGGAAGGATTTTTATAATAGGAAAAACTTAAACATGTTTTTAAATGTTGATGAAAAAGTACAAATGGGGAAGGAGAAGAAAGAGATGCAGGTGAAACAAGGGATGGTCTAGTGTGAAAATTGCTGACATGGTGGAAAGGATAGATGTCAAGAACAGAGATAAGGAATTCACCTTAAGCAAAGGAAGAACTCATATTCTATTTAACAGGAAGAAAGAAGGCAAAGGATGGGGTAGATCTGTAGGTTTCATGCAGCAAGTTTTAGACAGAATGAGCTACTTAGGGAAGAGCAGCAGGCTTGCTGAGCAGCATGGGGACCAAGCATTGAAGGCCAACTGAGGTTGATAACCATGAATTTTTAGTGCTGCCAATTTTCTGCAGCAGCCTCAGCAGTCCCAGCATAGTCATGAAGGAAGTGGATAAGTTAAATTCAGCCAGGGCCAACATGTTTGCAGGTGAGTGTAATAAAGAACAAAGGGGCAAGAGAGTTCCATGAAATCTTAGCATTTAAACTGAGTGAAGAGAGCTAAGGATAGAAACAGAGCCCTGGCCTTGTGGCTCAGTTGGTTGGAGTATCATCCCATACACCAAGAGCTGTGGGTTTGATTCCTGGTTGGGCATGTATGGGAGGCAACCAGTCAATGCTTATCACTCACATTGATATCTGTCTGTCTCTATCTCTCTCTTTCTCTCCTCCCCCAATCCCTGTTGCTTCCTCTCTCTCTGAAATCAATTTAAAAAAATATATCCTCTGGTGAGGATTAAAAAAAATTAGGAAGCATCTGGTAGTGCAAAGGTATAGGAATATACATGGTGATAAGAGTAATTGAGTGAGCAAACAAGCAAGCTGGAAGGTGAGTGGATGAGTAGACAGTGGAGTGTGTCAATCAGAGGTGTCAGAATGGAGCATTTTGGCTGAAAACAGGCCCCAGGTTTATGATCCTGATAGAGGGTGGCTGAACTGGAATGGAGAATATCATTGATCCAGAGGGGAGCAAAATAACTGAGAGGCCATGATATGTGATAGACTATTCATATAGCACACTGCTCCCCTAGGGCTCCTGTAACAAATGCCCACAAACTGGGTGGCTTACAACAACAGGAATTTATTCTCACGGTTCTGCAGAATAGAACCTGAAATAAAGGTGCTGGCAGAGCCTTGCTCCTTCTGAAGCCTCTTGGGGAGGATCTCTCCTTGGCCGTTCACCCTGGCTGCTGGGTGCCTCAGGTGTGCTGTGGTTTGTGGCAGCATCGCTCACCTCTGCCTCTGTCTTCCCATGGCCCTTTTCTGTGTGTGTCTGTCTTCACGTGGTGGTTTTCTCTTCTTACAAGGACATCAGTCTTATTAGGTTAGGTGCCACCCTAATGACTTCATCTTAACTTGATTACATCTGTAAAAACCCTATTTCCAAATAAGGTCATATTCAAAGTTACTAGGGTGAGGATTTCAATGTTCCTTTTTGGGGGGGACACAATTCAACAAGTAACAATGTGAATGTTCAGTCACCAAGAGCAGGAGTGAAAATGAGCCAGAGGTTTCAGTGAAGACGGGGAAGGTTGCAGAAATAAACAGCAGAAGAGGGAGTGAAAGGTGATATTACCAAGTATAGGAAACTTAAAGAAAAAAGGAGTTAATTTATGGAAGAGCAATGACCTAGAAATGGTACTGCCCTGACTGATGTGACTCAGTGGGTTGGGAGTTGTCCTGCAAAGTGAAAGTTTCAATTCTGGGTCAGGGCACTTGCCTGCGTGGTGGGGCGCATGTGTGAGAGGCCACTGACCGATGTTTCTCTCTCACATTGATGTTTTCTCTCCCTTTCTTTCTCCCTCCCTTCCCTTTTCTCTAAAAATAGATAAAATCTTTTAAAAAAGGAAAAAAAAGTAGCCCTGGGAGGGAGAGGGACACAGACCCCAATGTGCTAACCCCAAGTTACCTGAGGTATGAGAGAATGAGCATCTGTAACTGGGAGATTCCCCCACGGGAAATGGGGTCGTTTGGGATGAGCCAGATTTCGTCTGTTCAGGCAATTTGCAGGGAGAAGGCTGGGGGTGGATGATGGAGTGTGTTGATCATGAAGTAGCTATTCTAGCAGATTTGAAAGGGGGTTGATGGGTCAGGAGATTGGGGGGTTGAAAGCATTAGGAACTGAGAATACAAAAGAGGAAAAAATAAGGCAGCAGAGAAACTTACACAGTCAGTTGCCTAAAACAAACGAAGGGACCAGCCTTGTGGGGTTAGCCCTGCAGTCTTCCGGAAAACGGGGACCACGCCGAGACGCATGGGAAGTGGAGGCTGGGCAGTCATTCCATTAGACCAGGCAGTTTGCTTCTCTCACCTGTCAGCGAACCTATTTACAAGTTCAAGCTGTTGCCCAACATGTGGGGCGTAAACAGAGGTGGCTGGGAGTGTTCTATGCAGTCCTGCACGCACGGTGGCTTGGTCCTGGTGGTGCCCTCTGGGACCGGGGTAGGTTCGCTACATTGAGCGGCTACTCTGCATTGATTTACTGTTCCACCTGGGCCAGGGATTATTTACTGTTTTGTGAAAACAGGACTAAAAGACTCATTTCATGCTGGTCTGTATGTGAATTCATCAAGCTGAAGGGTTGGAGTACAGTCCTAATATGCTCAGATTCTGAAGAACGTGGTTTCATCTTTCAGTTCTTCCCAAATAGCAGCTGAACTGTTTTGTTTTGTTCTTTTTCTGAAAGTTTTATTCCTATTTCTACATCCACACTGAGCCCCATGCTCTGTTATTTCTTACAGTCCAGACATGAGAAGGGAAACATATGCAAAGAAATAGCATAAAAGTCAAGAGCAAGACATGTCAAGTTTATTAACGCATTTGTCATTTGCTGGATCCCATGACCTAGTTAAAAAGAAAAAATAAAGTCTAACCTTTTAACCCTGAGAACTTTCCTCATCTCTTTCATCCTCCTTCCTACTTGAGTTATTAACAGTCATGATAACTCATCTGCTTGCGGCAATACCAGTCCCTCTTTTTATTTAAAGACAGTCTATACCCTGGTGGTGGGAAATTTCACAAAGAATTTATTCAGTGTGTAAAGTGGCACCATCGCTTGCTGTCCGTTTGTCATTTACTTTCTCGCAGCAGGCAAATGGCCCCAGGTGAACTATGAGCAGGTATTATTCATACCCCCGCTCCCCTGCCACACTTAGTACTTTGCTCTTCAGACCTAAGAGCTGCTATTTTGGTCTCGATTGGCAGTACTTTTTCTGCCTCCTCCAACTCCTGAACTTACTAATTAGATCACAAACTTGCCTTTTTTTCTTTTTTTCTTCTGTGATTGGGAGACTGCCTCTTTTCTAGTTGTTGCTTTTTCCCTGCAAGAAAAAAAAAATGCTGCATTGCCTTTGTGTTAGACCTGGAGCCTAGAGAACCCAAGCCATGTGATGTATATCATTTCTTTCTTTTATGAGTACTTTAAAACCTGGGGATGACTCTTAAGTCATAGTTATGACTTTTATGTGGTCTTTTGAAGTTATGTAAATAATCATAATTCACAGATCAAACTATTATTATGAAGAATGCTGGGTAGTGATTCAGGAAATCTGGTTTTGCTCTCCCTCCAACTTGCTATAAAATGTTGTGCTGAATCTCAGACACCTCAGGTCTGATTGGCTGTCTGCCACCTAAGCAGAGTTTTATAAAGAAAATGTTTACAGTTGTTTTAAAAATTAAAATTTTCAAACATTTAAATCAACAACTTTATTTTTTCCTTCTCAGCAGTTTATTCAGTCATTTTATTCTTTTTAAATAGGGACATTATATAAATGTTCTACAGTTTTTTGATCCACTCATTTACTGATGGGCACTCCTACCCTTTGCAATAGTATGGATGAACCTGGAGAGCATTATGCTAAGTGAAATAAGCCAGGCGGTAAAAGACAAATACCATATGATCTCACCTTTAAGTGGAAACTAAACAATAAAACAAACAAGTGAGCAAAACAGAACCAGAGACATGGAAATAAAGAACAAACAGTAACCAGAGGGGAGGGGGGTAACAGGACAAAGAATGGGAAGGGTCTTCAAGGAACACATATTTAGGACCCATGGACAAAGATAATGGGGGTGGGGTAGGGATTTAATGTGGGAGTGGGTGGGGTGGGGGAGAGTAACAGGGGGAATGGGGACAACCGTAATTGAACAACAATAAAATAAATAAATAGAAACATTAACAAACTATATGAACTGAAATTTTTTTTTAAATTTTATTTTAATTGTTCTTGTACAGTTTTCTGAAACATTTTATGAATCACTCACAAACAGTATCTTGCTTGTTCTTAATTCCCTGACATGCAGCAAGTAGCTGATTTTAAAGAATTCAAAACACTGTGGAGAATTAATTTGTTCGTCTTTGTCCAAATTATTTCAGAGAATAATTACAGAGTGTTCCTAATGCAGTCATCCAGGGTTTAGTTGCTTTCTCTGTTAGGATGTTTTCAAGTCATTTTTCTTTTGTTCCACTTAAACCCAGCTCAGTTTTATCCAAAGTCTTTAGAAGGCGAGGACAACTGGTACAAGAAAGTTGTCTGTAAGCCTCCCTCGAGCGGCTTGACAAAGTTTTTTAAAAACTTGACCTAATGATCCATTTCTTACTGGAGCTCTTTCACCGAGGATTTTTGCCTCAAGTCCCGCTTTAGCGCTTCCCTGTGCATCTCAAGGTATTTCTACCTCAAAATAGAACAGATTTTCATGTGTTTGGGGTGATTCAGGTGGTCTAGTGCCTCTGAGCACAGAATAATTGATCTCCGCCTCACCTTTTTCAGCCCAAGAGCAGTCACTTCAGATTTGAAATGTAAAGTTTTACCCTGATTAGCTGTGGAATCTAGGTTCAAACAATTTCACTTCTTTTGCCTACAGATGGAGAGTTTTTAGAATTTAATGCAAGCTCTGAGACTGAGTGAATACAGGTCTCATGTAATCATTCAGCAAAACCTCTAGTAAACAGCCACAGGATATTGCTTTTTGGTGAAAAATACTGCCAGAAAGGTGAGAGCTTTTGGTGTTCATGAGAAAGTGTCCACAGTGTCCTCTGATTGCCTTTGAAGTTGGAAACTTAGTGCTATGGTTTTGATCACTGCCCAGTTTGCCAGGTAAATTATGCCAAGAATGCCGTATCCTTAAAGATCATAAGCCTGGTTAGCATGAGAAGGTTTGGCCCAGAATTCACCCAGAAGGGCAGAGGTTCTCAAATTTGAGTGAGCATCTCCTTCATTCCCTATCTTTGTCTTGGGTGGGGTCAAAAATCAGGTTTTAGTTTTTGAAACAAGCTCCTACATTGTGCTTTTAGAGGTGGTCCTTAGAGCAGCTTTCAGAAATTGTGACAGGGCTGAATCTGTAGTCATTGGCCTTCCATGCCTGTTTTCTTACCTAAGTATTGACAGGGTAGTAGCCAACCTAGGTGGGCGGAAGTTATCACAAAGTGAAACAAAGCTACGGCCTTGGTTTCATCAGCATCACATTCACTTACCGACCACCTACCATGGAAAGTTTTCAAATGCTGTAGTAATGAATGAACTTGCTTCTTTCCCAAAATGTGGACGTTTAACAGGAAGCCAAACAATGGCTTTCATCTTCATCTTGTTCACTGAGAACATAAGGGCAGATGCCTCTGGAGAGCAACTGACTCATTTGAATCATTAATCTTCATAGGGTCTGACAGACTTTGCCAAGGTCACCATGAGCAAGGACTTGCCTTTTTGAGGCATGAGCTTGCTCCCTCAGTTTCTGTCAACATGTTCATTCTCTTTCATGGTACCAAGCTAACCATTATGTACTGGAAGTAACTCCTGGATATCCAGGAGGGGAAGAGAAAGAAAAGGTCATAATCTGCCTTCATCATGGATGGAGACCCTCAGTAACCTGGCTTCCTTAGAAGAGCGGAGGAAAGGAGCTCAGGTGCAGGCCGAGTCATGTGAACTGGGATGGCTGGGCAGGGGCAGTATTTGACATGGTATTTCCTGGCCAGCTTCACCAGATGCTGAGTGATGGGTGGGGTTCAAATAGGAAGAGACTGAGTCTCCTAAAGCTTTTCTTGTGTTGCTCAGAGCTGGCTCCTGCCCTGAGTGAAAGGTATCAGTGGCTTCGGAGTGGGGGAAGGTTTAGAGAAGATGAGATCCAACAGATCTCCACAGGCCAATGAGCATTTTGATGATTGTCCATCCTCCATACCTAGAAGGCTTCCAGGTAAGGGTCACACTATTGAAGAGTATATAGGCAGACAAGGTGATAGGTCTTTCCATTTCCACTCCACCGAAGCAGTGCTTATTACTAAGTGAATACTTTTAATTTGTGCAGCCACCAACTGGCAGTGCTAAATCCCTGCCTTATGACATGTTTTAAAATATCTATAATGAGAACCACATGCCCCCTTGTAAATGGGGGCACATAATACTAATCTTTGCATGTAGTACTAATTGTTGCAAATGTAAACATCTAGTGGCAGGAGTTTAGCTCAGACTCTATGAGGAAGTTGGAGGGGAGGGGGCGCAATTTTTCATTAAGATGCAGGAGGGTTTTTTCCCACATTGGAGAAAAATATAACTGTTATTTATTTCCACAAGGACTTTTAAAACTGCAAATTTAGTGAATAGATATTCATATATTCCTGCCAAACATTTTTCAATCCAGAACTTAGTTTTATAGTGATATGCTTATTTCTACTGAAGAAAATATTCCATGTGGGGAGGGGCAAAAAAAAAAATAAAACCTGTATTTCCACAATAGAATTTGGATTCAGTCTGAGAGTGGGAAGGAAGCTCTGGGAACAAAATTCAAACCATTTGGAAGCCAAGCTGCTGTCCTTGCCCTTTGTTGTTCTGAGCTGTGCGCCCACTTCCGATCCCCAGTGCGTGTGCGTCGTGGAGCTGGTGCTGAGGTCGAGGAGGACCCAGTCCACCGTCCACCGGAGGCTCTTCCGATAAGTGATGCTGATGCCTGCCGCCCCTCAGGGGCAGCCCTGCTGTTCGGTGCCCCGTGTCTCCGTGCTCTCCGTCAGCCTTCAGTCCCAGCTTGGCGTTCTCTCAGCTCTCGTGGGCGCCTCCTCATGCTTTCCTCCATCTTCCCCTTCCTGTTGTGCAATGAAAAGGCCACTAGGAACATCCTCCCATCCCGCAGCTGCCGGATACCACATCCTGGTGCTAGGGAACAGCCTCACCATGGTTTCCAGATTCTTCAGCAACCACATCATCAGTCCCAAGGAAGGAGAGTGTAAGCAAAAGAGAGGAATGTGGGAGGCTCGTGCTGATCAGGGTTCTCTCCACCAGAACTAAAGTAAAGCAAGTTTTAGACTAAAACATAACTGGTGAGTTGAAAGACACGCAGCTTTCACCTCGTCTCTTGCTATTTCTGCCCAGCACGCCTCCCCTGAATGCACCACCCTGGATCGTGTGCTCGTGCTCCGGCTGACGACGCTGTTCTTTGACCGTATTCATGGAGCATGGAAAATGCGTGCTGATCTCATCTCCTTTCTGACCTGCTGCCTTTGTTCTTTCCTGTTCTCAGCTGTTTTTCTTATAGGCAAACTCTTCAGAATAACGGCCTCACAGTTTCTCAGGGTAGCTGCCATTGAAAATGGGTGTGCGTGTGTTAGGTCCCATTAGTGATCCACAGTTTGTTGTGTTACCTGTGCAACTTACTAAGCTCGAGTTTTGTTTATGGCCATATTTTTAGGATCATGTAAAGAGTCATTACTTCAGTTTTCTCCTCCCGTAAATAGTAGGTATTATCTGCTGCCCCTCTGTAGGCTTATTTCTCCAGGTGCAAGCGTTGAAGCTTCTACCTTTTAGCATTTTTGTTACTGAACAAGCTGACCATGGCAGGCAGGGAGAGACACTTGGCTCAATCAAGAACCGAATCAACCCCCTAGCCTGTCAGTTACGCTTTTTCCCAGCAAGCAGTTTGACAAGCCAGCTGCCCAGCGTTTGTCTTGGATTTGTTGGCTGTCCCTTCTTCCTTATTTTTAAGAACATAAGCTTCACAGCCCTTATTTTTGCCAGGCTCGTAGTAACATTTTTCTTAACTTGCCAGAAATAACTGATGTATGGCAGAATATAGGTGTCCAGGGTACCTTGGTGTTATTTTTGGTTGGGACCGCATGAGGCAAGATCATAATAATCATCATGTGCATTTTGAATGATTGGTTACTCATGGAGAGAAATTCTTATATTCTGACGAGTTCTTTAGCAAAAGACCTGGAGTAAGAATCAGTTACTCTCCAGGAACTTGGTTTTTCTTGTTGGGGCCAGTTGCACTATCTTTCAAAGTGGGGTCAGAGACTCCTGGAGAATACCTGGACTACTCGTTAGGGTACCCACCTGGGAAGGGTCCCAGGAATCTGAAATGTTTAGCAGTTGTGCTCAGGATTTTCTTGGGCCCACCGTGTTTCTGCATCCGTACTTCCAAACAAGCTCTTGGGAGACATCTGAGCATCATTGAAAGGACAATTGATGTTGCAAATGTTGCTCTCACTTGAATTAATAAACGTTCTCCCTGAAAGAGGCTGGATGTAATGGTTCTGTCCATCAGCATCAATTAAACAGCCAATAACTGGGCATCTGAGGGATGCAGTAAAGAAGCAGTGGTTGTGGGTGTTTCTAGTTCTTTATCACTTTGGGTTTTTCTTGGTGGGACATTTGTCAAGGGAGATGTGGCCTGCGTTTTGGAGTTCCCGCTTCTAGGTGGCAGTGGTACCTCCCTTACATAGAAAATGTTTCAGCAAATGCTCTTTAGCAAATATTTCATTTACTAGTAGAAACCTTTTATGTTTGAAAATATCAATACCTCTCTATAACTTGAGAACCTTCTCCCTTTTCCTTGCGTATAACCTTCTTTCATCCCTTTCCTCCTGAATACTGGTCTTGGCTTCAAGTGCACCTCAGGCCAGCAAGGCACCAGACGCTGTCATCACTCTGTTCGCAGATGTGAGTGTTTCTGCTTAGCAAGTCTCCGCGCTCGGTCGTAGTGATTTTCCACAGCTGTAGTTGTCCCAAGGGCAGCTCGCTGGTCTCCAGAATGAAGGATCACCTGGAGACTGCTCAGTGCTGAGAGCGTTCTGCTCCTCAGGCATCAGGAGGGAAATTTTACTTCATTTATTAAAAAGAAATTGGGATCTTCCTCCTCTCCTCCCCAAAAAGTATGTTTTTCAACTGTAAGTTTCAATTTTGTGTACCTTACTGCTTACAGATTACAGATTATGGTTTTTGTTAGCAGAGTCCAAGCAGAAATTGGAACTCAACTGTTCTGAACAGTTTCTGCGTGTGGTTTCAGAAAGACCCTCTATCCTTTACCATAGCAAAATATTTAAAAATAGAAAATTTAGGCAAGGTTTTACAGTTTAACCTTGTTCCATGGTAGTAGCTCTTAACACAGACAGGCAAAATCTCTTTTCTCAAAATGTTTAAAATCTAGGTATACATGTTTAAAATTACACATGTATGTCCTTGGAGGAAACTTGCCCTGTCTTGCCAAGAGTTGAGTTGCCTTTTGAAAGAGAAAGCTCACCTGGTAAGTCAGTCTCAGATTTTAGAAGTGCATAAAAAGATGGAAAAGACCTCACCTGCTGGAAATCTCAATTTTTATAAAACTCTGGACCCCTGGTAGCCTCACTAACTTCAGTCTGTAGTGTCTGCATTCCCAGTTGTCATTCAAAAATAGAGAAAACTTTTTGAAATAGGAACCTAATATAAGTTCTTTAAGTTTTCATTACAATACAAGAGTTGGAAGGGGGTAGCCTAGTGGGATTAGAATTCTGTAGTCTTGCTATAGGGTTGGGAAATTTCAGGAACGTTGACACAGCATGAGTCAGAAAGAATCAAGTTTGAAATTCGGGATTTAAATGTTGTTCACGGCATGTGATTGTGGAGAAGTGCTTCAACCTGAGTCCCAGTTTTCTCATCTGTAAAATGGCTATAATCTCTTCCCTGTAAGGGGGTTAGGGTTAAATTAGATAATATTTATAAAGCCTTTAACATAATTAATACCTGGTACAACTATGTGAATAGGTAAATAGAGACATTTAAAATGTGTATGTGGATTCTATTCTTGTTTCTCTGCTTGCCCATAGACATTTTACCTAATTCCTTTGTGCCTCAGCTGACCCACCTCTAAAATGGTTGTTAAACTGTGTCTTGTAGAAATCCAGACACTTGGTGACAGCTTAAGATTTAAACATTCACTATATAACTTTATTATAATCTGTTAACAATTTAGCAGAGGTTGCAAATGTAGGTTTAAAAAACACTTAACTGCATAAATGCTGAAATAAATCCTGGTTGGGATTGGATTTGAGTTTTAGTTTGGTTAATGACTTGCTCTACCTCTGAAGTATAAATACAATACAGATAATTATGTATTATCAATAATAGATAGGAAGTCTGTAAATGAGCTCATGTCTGCTGGAGATGGATGAGATAATGTGTATAAAATGCTTAAAGCTCCTGAAATACAAATGACACGTGCTGTCTCTGGCTATCCTGAGGCTATTCCATGGAAAGTGGGTCTTAGCCAGCGCCACACTGTACCCAAGGGGGCCCGGCTGACCTGGAACATTTTCTGGAGGAGAGAATGATTTTCTGTCTCCGAGGGCTTGGGAGGTCTTCTCATCTGTGGTGTCTGCGTGAGACTACGTGGAGCTACCGCAGGGAGGCAATGATCAGTCCTGTCTGAGGCGGTGTAGTGGAGTGGAATGGAACAAACGCAAAGCATTAGAAGCCAGGCCACTGGAGACTGAATCCAGCTCTGCCTGTTACCCGCAGGCATAGTGCCCTTGGAGAAACAGGCTCTCTTTATAGCCATAAGAATGAACACCAGCCATGTTTATTCCCACACTAGGCAGGCGCAAGCATCACGAATAGAGCATGGAGGGGGGACAGTTGAGAGAGCCTTCCTTAACGAAATGCAGGCATTTCAAGGCTTATTCCTGAACAGGAGTGTCCTATTGGTGAGGGCTGGCTGGTCAAGGCCCCCCTAGCTTGGCCCCCTGAGTTTTGCTGCTGTCCTATGGTCCTCCTGTGTGATTACCCCTACTACCTTCGTGTTGGCCACAGGGGAGCACTTTGCTCCCTTCAATGTTCTGGCTTACTCGTAGGCCAAAATTTTTTTCTCACGTTACATAATCCAGCCAAAACAGGCCAGAGCTTTCCAAAAACTGTGTGTGTGTGTGTGAGAGAGAGAGAGAGAGAGAGAAACCCTATGGAAGGACACGTGAAAAGTAAAGATGGAAGGGCCAATGTAGTCCTACATTCTGGCTCAAATTCTCTGATCTTAACAATTGCCATACTCACTGCTCCTGTCCCTGTTTACATGAAACCCCAGAGGAATGAGTAATCTGCCCAAGTCCCTTACTTTCTACCCTCACACTTGTCACTAGTTGGATTCTTCTGTAGCATCTGCTCAAGGACACCCCATGGGCTATTGTTGAGTCTCTGCAGTGTGGGTCCAAGACGAGATGAACTTCCCCCAGCTGCCTCAGCTCTGCTTCCTTAGTTCTGGCTTCTGTCCTCACAGCCACTCTTGCTCCCCATGTGACTGACATTAGAAGTTACTTCACTTTGCAGGGAAGACTCTCCAGCCTTCCACATCAGGGGGGCTGACTACACAGAAACCAGCAGCCTGTAAGTATGATACAATATCAATGACGTTCATCTACCTGCTTAGTCCTGGGGCTGGAGTGGTAGGTCTAGGTAGAAAAGTCAGTACACAGCAGTTATCCACTACTTTCTCCTTCCTTTGCTCATTCCCTTTACTGACTCATCATACTTCTAGTACTTGACCTTTTTCTTTGGGGAGTTGGGTGAGAAAGCAAAGGAGAGTAAGGAAACAGATTCTGTAAAGCCCATAACTTAATAATGCCACTTCAACTAATGGAGTTTTCTCTTTCTTTTTTTGATTATTTATATATTTTAAAGATTTTATTCAGTTTTAGAGAGGGGAAGGCAGGGATAAAGAGGGAGAGAAACATCAACGTGTCGTTGCCTCTCACGTGCCCCCAACTGGAGACCTGTCCCACAACCCAGGCATGTGCCCTGACTGGGAATCAAACCAGTGACCCTTTGGTTCACACACCAGCAGTCAACCCACTGAGCCACACCAACCAGGGCTGTTTTTATTATTTTTAATAGTTCATTTTTATTGTTTTTTTCCATTACCATTCATCACCCCATACCCTCTTCTACCTCCACTGACCCCCTCCCCACCTTGCAGTTACCCACAGTTGTCTGTGTCCGTGAGTCCTTTTTCTTTTTCGCTCAGAGCCCTCCACCCTCCCAATACTCCCCCCAGCCGTCAGCCTGCTCTCTATCTATAAACAAAAAGGAAGAAGACACACAAGAAATGAAAAGAATAATTCTTCCATTGTATTCATGTATTAAACAACAATTTGAGTTCTTACCATGTGCCAGGAACTCCTTGCCTACATAAACCTGTTCAGGTCAAGCTCCAGCCTGGGCTGGCCTTTTCTAAGCACAACATTGTCCAAAAGGCTCTGAGTCCTGTAAGATGTGTAATGCATACCCCTAACATTAGCACTGAGTATACTCCTTTGCATTGTTTCATAAAGTCTCATGCACAGTAGGGCTGTCTCTCTAAGGTTAAAAATTCCTTGAAGGGTACAATACATGTCTGTCTTTTCTCTTTTGTTTCCCACCGCAGCTAGTACAGTACTGAATGCATGTCATTATGCTCTCTAAATACTGGCTGACTGCTTGATAGACATGAGAAAGGGTTGACTCTGGTTGCTAGGTCTCTAGGAATTCTCCTTTTGTGGAGAATATGTCATTTTCTCACATTCCTTGTCTTCTCTTAGAGGAGCCTACCTCGCTGACATTTGCAGGGATGCTCATGCATGGTAACAGCCATTTCTCCTCCCTCCCATCATCACTCGCTGTACTGATGGGGAGATTCCAGTGGGCAGTTTGCCAAGAGTAATTACCGTCTCTGTGGTCTTTCAGATGTTGGGTGTGGCTGCTTCTTGCTGAATCCTATCTTTATGCAATCTATACCATTCAATAGAAACACTCTCTTCTTCCACTCCTCCCTCATCATCTACCACATCCAGTTAATTACTAGCTCTTATCTTGCATAACTTCTCAGAATAATTCAGGTTCATTCCCTTATTGTCATCTCCCCTGCCATTTCTTTATGTCATTGTCACCTCATAACTAGTTTGTTGCAACAACCTCCTAATTTGTTTCTCTGCCTTAACCTAGCCTCCTTCACACTGGACCTGCAATGATCTTTCAAAGATGCAAATTTGGTTACATCACTTCCTGCATAACTTCATGGAGTGGTGCTCCATTGCTCTGAAGTTAAGTCCAAACCTCTTGACAAGGGGACTCGAGACTCTTCTCCGTCTAACACCTGCTTCTTCCTCAGCCTCACTTCTCACTCTCCTTTGCTTGCTTCTGCCATCCATCTCCTCCTCCTCCCACTGCCCCTGTCTCTACCCCACCATGTTCAACTCTGTGCTTCTTTACCTGCATCCTTACTCACCCTGGACATTTTTTTTTCTTTTCCTCCCACCTCTGGACACTTTGAATCATACTTCAAAAATTTTCCATTTGCTTCCCCAAAACTCCACTAGACCACACAGCCTTGAAGGGCAGAGGTTTTGCCTTATCCTTACATAAAATAAGAATTTATATAAATGAACATTTGAGCTATTGATGTTTTGATTTTACTTCTTTGTGTGGGATAAAATCTGACATTTATGAGTACTTATTATGCACCAGACTCTGTTTGAAGCTTTTTAACGATAAAAGCATAGTTCATTCTGAAAAGTGGGCAGCATTACATCTTTTTTTACACATAAGGAAACTAAGGTACAGAGAGACTAAGTTATCTGCCTAATATCATTCAGCTAATAAGTAGTTGAATGGAGATAGGACTTCATGTAGCACTACACTAGAGTGTTTACTCTTAACCAAAATGCCCTATATTGCTTTTAATTCGAAGCCAGTGATGCACTTATAGGGTGAATCATTGGTGCATGTTTAGGTGAGAGCCAGATTGGTAAACAGAGAAATGGCAGGAGACCTATCATAACGAGAGAAGAATGGCTTCTTGAACAATGAGTGGGAGAGTTGGGGGAGAGATTCGGCTAGGCAAGTGAGTGCTCCGTGCAATTTGTCTGCAGCCGCAGCCACTATGAGCCTTGCATTCTTGGAGAGTCTTCTGGGATACAGCCAGTTCAAGAAGCTTTGAGTTGAGCATTTACTGTTCCATATACTGGGGATACCAAAAGTAGAATAAGCCATGAATTTGTCAAGATATCTACAATCTAGTGAAACAGACTATGCTGCATAAGGAACTGTCTAAGCCAAAACAGACTGTGGCTAACAGTGTAATAGAGGGACATCAATCCTCCTCCTTGTAATTACCTCACCCCTTCCTTTCCCCAAAGACTTGACCGGTACTGTGCCTAGCGCTGATTGCAGATGCCAGGTAGAAAATGCTAAATGAATCCACTAACAGGAGTATCAGATTCCCACCATCTTGGATCTAGTAAGTCCCAGAAAAATACCTTTGTTATGGTGAGGAAGATGTTACATGCATGTATGGAACATGAAGCGTCCATAGGCCTTTTTCTGCACTATTTTTTACATAGTGGGGCTGAGTAAGTACCTAGTTCCTGGCTTACCCAGGGCCCTGGTTTTCAAGGTTCTCTGTAGGACATTTGGAAATGTAGTGCTTCTCTAGGCTAAGGAGAGGGCTGGAGAGAGCGATGAGCTCTTTCGGAACAGATGTCAACAGAGCCCTTCTCTTCATGCTGAGAATCATCAAGCACATGCCTCATGCCTCCCAGGCAGAGTGACTGAGGCACAGGCTCCAGAGCACACAGACAGTGAGCTGGCCTCCTGGGGGACTCTCCCACACAAATTAGTTTTGCTGGACCAGTAGCCTTTGCTCGTTCTTGGGGAATGTGGAGAGGCGAGCTCAGGCTGGTGTGGAGTTTAATTAAGGATGGCAGCTGGGGTAGCAGGTTAGATGGCTCTGTGCTCTCCACTCCGTTCATGTCACAAGTTGCTACTTGCACTTTGTTATTCTCCAGAATCCCTTTTTGCTTGTTCTGTCCCTTGCCACTGCCCATGTGTTGTTCTGCATGCCATTGGAGTGATGTGGCCTTACCCCTGAGTGTAGAGAGTCCAGGGAACACAACACTAGTGGTAGAAAAACTGCCCTGGCCCAGTGGTTCAGTCGGTTGGAGCATCATCCCATACACCAAAAGGCTGTGTGTTCAATTCCCAGTCAGAGCACCTACCTAGGCTGAGGGTTCAATCCCCACTCAGGGCACATATGAGAGGCAACTTTTTGATGTTTCTTTCTTCTCCCCCCCCCCAAAAAAAAATCAATAAACATATCCTCAAGTGAGGATTTAAAAAACAAACCTACCTGTCAGGAAACCGTCAGTGGCAGATATACGCCCCCATATAAGAGGTTTCCTCCCCAGGCTCACTGTCTCCTGTTTAAATGCACCTTTCATGCCAGTAATGAAATCGTGACTACCTTGGGACTTTTAATGTCTGGAAGGAAAAGAAGCATATAATTGGAGCATGCCTAGTGTCCATGTTGCCAGTGGTCCTCCATCAGGATAGGTGAGATCATTGTCGGGGGAGAGCTCTTGCGTCCTGTCCAAGCAAACCAGGCGTAGGGAAGGAAGAAAGCTGACTTAGAGTCACACAGTCTCATGGAAAGGCAGAATCGTGAGCACTCACAACTGTGAAAGTTTCTGTTGTAAAGAGAATGGGCTAAGCAGTATGAATCTTCGGATCATTCAATTAGCCAAAAACACCCTGGAAAGTACAAACCACAACTGAAAACACTCCTGAATAGGAAACCTGCTAATCACTTCCTCTAGTGACGTGCACGAGGAAGAGGAAACACTCAAATCAGGCTTCTTTGGCTTCCTATTCTGGTGCTATGAGATCCAGGAAGACTCGGAAGTGGTAGAAAACATCTCTATAATATCTTCTGAAATGGCATTCTATCTTGGGAGATTGAGTTGGATGATATACATTTATGGCACAAAGTCTTTAGAGAAGTGCTTTATCATATTATTGCCTGCTATTTGGAATGATGCTCTATGTGTTCTAAAAAAAAAAAAAAAAAACACTTCCCTCCTGGACGTGAAGCTCCGCCCTACATCACCAGCTGTCTACTTGTTCAGGTCCCATACAAATGAGTTAATTACCTGTAGCAAGAACAGACTTTGAAAACAAAGCAAGAAATATAGAAAATAAAGACTTTTCAGCTCATGTTACAGTTTCTCCTTGGTTACATTATTTTTTAAAGAGGACTGGGCAGTTGCCTACAATTCCAAATTTTAGGAGGACTAGGTTTTTAGAATTTATTCCTTTTGAGACCCTGAGTAGAAAAGTTATTTCAGTAGAAAAGTACTTAAAGTGTACGTTGCCCATAGGCCAGTAGCCTTTGGGATGGGATTACTTATTCTTGGTTTAGGGGGCATCTTAAAACTTTAATAAAGAGAAGTAGTAGGCAGTGAGTGGGACATTATTTTATTTTTGATGGTGTGGTGGTTGCAGAAGGGGAATAAAGAATGTGTAAATACTTGCAAATTAAAGGGAACTTAAAGACTGCCAATTCTATGATCCGTATTTTAAAAATGAGAATGTTGGTATCAGAGAGGTTACCTGTGCCCTAGCAGCAGGCTGGCTTTAATGGTTGGATTGGAGCTCCATGGAAACAGCTTCACCTGCTCTGAGTGGCAGACGCAGCTGCGGGCGACTTCTGGGTCTCCTTCCTTGCCCCTGTGGTTCTCATGGTGTCCGCGTTCTGCTGCTGTCCCTTGGGACGCAACATCATTCATTATAGGCTGACTCCCAAAGAAAATGCACCACACTCGACTGTAATCTCCTAAAGAGCGATGGTTTTCTTCCCCGTGCCTGTTTTCCTTTCTCAATACCGACCACTGCGTTTTACACAAACGTAATACCTGAAGATTTGCTGATTGAAAATATTCCAGTTGTGAAAAAATATCTTTAATATTTTTATCAGTGGCAGGAAGTGTAGTTAAGTGCAGGCACTTTGGAGGCAGACTGCCGGTATTTGAATCCAACTCAGACAAGTACAAGCCATGACCTTGGGCAGATGACCTGACTTCTCTGTGCCTTCGTTTCCTTGGCTGAACACGGGAATCAGTCATTCCTACCCTATAGGGAGGTGGTGAGGGTTAAAGGAAGTAATATATGCAAAGCGCTTAGCGCCTGCGGAGAAAGTACTCCGTGAGCATTAGCTATTACTAGTCAGTGTGCAAAGAAGGCTCTTTAAGTGTTGTTGGTAAATGTCCCAGAACAAATTTGGATATCATGACATTACCTGAGTGCATAGTAAATTAGAATGAGTGTTGTAGGGGGTCATCAATTCTTATAATTCTGGACATTTCTTTGCTCAGAAATATATTTATATAGCTGTTCATCCCCTCCATGCTTCTCTTTACACTGCAGTATCACGTTTATTTAACAAATAAATGAGTTTCCTAATTTGCCCACCATTGTCTAGAGCCACATTCTGGTCTGTCCGTTGACTTCTTACAAATTATCAGTGATGAGTTCCTTTGGCCACACCCAGACGTCGGTATAGGTCCGCTTGTCCTTCCTGTCCCTGTGCCGTCAGGCCCTATATGTGCCACCATTTGTGCCACCAGCCCTCAGTCAAATTGATCCTGACATCTTGATCCCTGTTCCCTTGCAACTGGGGATTTGCTCTTCCTCATCCTTTAGCATCCAGCATGAAACCCATCACAACTTGGATAGGAGAAATCCACCTTTTGTATTTCTATTCATCCATTTGTCCAGCTGGCGCCTTAGTTCACAGGCGCTTTGTCCCTGAGGTGGTGTTGCATGACTGATGCCTGACTGACGTGAGTAGGTGTCCTTATTCTCGCTTTATTTCCACAGTTCGTTCCTCCAGACCTCTGTGTCTGCAGTTTTGTGCTGGAGCAGTCCCTGTCGGTCAGAGCCCTGCAGGAAATGCTTGCCAGCACAGGGGAAAGTGGCGGCGAAGGGGTGAGTACCGGAATTACATCCTAGGTGGGGACTGGTCACACCATAACCCAAAGTACATACTTCATGTCGTCCCTTGAGCTTTTACCTGAGAAACCTTAGGATCTTTAAGATGATCTATATAGATAACAAATCCTTCTCCCTGAGTTTAATTCCTCTTATTTAGAAACTCTAATTCTCCTTCCTGTGGGTTAACCAACTTCCACCAGAAAGTAGAAGGGACCATAATTGATGCTGCCTGCGCAGGGCAGATGGTACTGAACCGACTCCCTTTCCTGTTCCATAACCCGCCAGAGAATGTGGAGAGGCTGAGAGGACCCTGAGGTGTGGAGGGTGCCTAGCAAGCAGGAGTTTTTTCATTGGGAAATCTTCTCAGGTTCACAACGGCCCCAGTGGAGCGCGACCAGGTGGCAGCAGCTTGGAAAAGGTTTCCCGTGGAATTCAGAGTCTTTGGCATGTGCCCAGAACTCCACAGTTTCATTCATGATGAGCAGACACAGAGCTGTCTTGAGTGTCTCTTACTTGAGTCTGTAAAATGGTCCCTGAGTATTAAACTGAGGGATGATGTGCCATATCTCCCATGTCAGAAAGTCTTTGACCAGAGACCTCAGAATAATTTTTAACCCTTTCTTTCTTTAATGACCTATATCCAATTATGTCCATTTATTATCAAGTATTTTAATTCTATGGCCTGAATATACAAACACTTCTTTCCATACCTTCTAAATACGACACCCAATGACTATCCTGTCTCCTGGGTTCCTTCAGAAGCCTCCTAACTGCTTCAGTTCTTTCCGCACTTCCCCGTCACCACCACCACCATTTTCTTTTCACTTGGCTGTTCAGAGTGTTCTTTCTAAAATGCAGATCTAATCATTATACTTCCCTAGTTTAAAATCATTTGTCATTCATTACCTTGAGAAAAAACTCCAAACCCCTTAACTAGGCATAAAGCCCTTCAGGATCTGGTGAGCCCTGCTCACCTTTCCTGCCCCATCTCTCACCACGTCCCGCCAGGCACTCAGGGCTGCAGCCACATCGAATTGCTCTCACTTCCTCGTCAGTTCTGTCCTGCCTACGATCATGTGCGTCATCAAGTCCCTCCATTTAGAACAGCGTTTTATTCCTCCCTTCCCGTAGGTAATCTCTATGTCTCCTTCCAGGAGCCAGTTTAGATATCAGATCTACTAAGAAGCCTTTGCTGACCCTGCAAGTCCGGCATGGGTGCCCTAGCTTGAGCAGAAGTCAGTAAATAGTTCTTATCATTCTGTGCTGTAATTGTCAGTCTAATTTTTCTGCATCCTGTACTGGAGAGTAAATTACATGTAGGTAAAAAACTATTTGCTGTACCTAGCATGGATTATTCTTACTTGACTCTAATGAGCTGCTATGTGGTAAAGAAGTACCTCATTTATGATAGAAGAGACGATGGCTTGGAGGCTCAAGAAAACCAATATTTATAGGTAATTTTCTGGCTCTCAATGTGACCTCACACTAGTCTTCTAATTTCTTGAGGCCAGTGTGTTCTCATCTATAAAATTAGAATATTTAATTGGTTTTCTAGCATCTTTAACACTAATATTTGTGATTCTTCCCTGTTTTAGTTCAGAACAAAATGCTTTCATCAGCCAACTGAAAATAGCGTTGATTTCTTCCTTAGGACATTGAACACAGGTGATTTTTGGTCCCTTTGGTGTTCACTGAAGTCTGTGTTTATTCCCCCTCCACTGGCCTCCGTACCGCATGCTTTCATCCCTAGGCACACTCCTTCAAATATTTCCCGTCTAGTGGAACAATTTTATTTTTAACTGCTCACTCTTTTTCAAGACTAATAACTCCATTCACAGACGTCTTTCGTGGGGGAGACCTGCTTGATTGGGAACATCACCACCTTCACTGTCAATCAGGATCAGCTAGACCCTGCCTACTTATGGCCCGAGGATAGAAAGTGGCGAGATAGGAGCTACATTAACTGGAGAAGTGTCTCTGGGACATTCTGTTTTGCTCAAAAACTGCATTTCAAAGGCTTCTTTTTCTTTATCATTTAGCTTGAGTGGTTCAGGGAGTCCTGTAGATGCCAAGGTAAATTCAAAAGTTCTGGCTATAATCCTTGCTCTTCTTTATTTGCAAGAACTTAAATAATAGCCTTGACTTGGTTTGTCTAAAAAATAATAAATAATAATTTATTTTCTGAAGAGAAGGTGAAGACCATCTTATTAAGAATGAATACTTAGTTTTGGAACATGTGACTAAGACCTCCCTTAACTACCGGCCATGTGATAGCAGAAGTTTGCATAATATAGCCATGCAAGTATATTTCAAGGTTATCTTTAATATATAATGTGTAAAAATCAATACAGTAAATCTTATTGGGGCATTAATTCTCTTTGAAGACTCCAGTCCAAAATAAATGATCCATGACATTTTTATTATTGGATAACAACAATAATCACCATGTTGAATCTGACTGAAATTTATCATGTGTCTTATTGCCTTTTTGTGCTATCTTACCAAACAAAAAGGAGAGATCCAATAGCTATTTTTCATCTTGACATTATTATTAATAGAAGTAACAGGAGGAGGAGGAGGATTATTTACCAGATATCTTAGAACTAGAGGGAAGGAATTTTAAGAGAGGGTAGAGTAAGATAGAACAGTGCACTATTTTAAAATTATGGAGATTTGGAGAAAGCTAAGATGGTAACCTAGGAGGTAAACATGGCTCACCTCCTCACACAGCCACATCAAAATTACAAATTGCAGAAAAAACATTATTCAGAATTGGCAGTAATTGAGTGGAATGGAAGTCCTACAACTATGGACTTAAAAAAGAAACCACATTGATATTGGTAGGAGAGGCAGAGACACAGAATGGACTGGTCCCACACCCACATTTGGCAGATAAAAATTGGGAGGAATACCTCAAGAGCAAGGGATCCCAGGCAACAGAAGACCCCCCTTTGTCCAGGATTCCAGTGCCAGGAATATAAGTCCCTATAACTTTTGGCTGTAAAAACCAGTGGAGATTGGTGATGCAGAGGACAGAAACTGCTGGATTTCCAGGCAGTTCCTCTTAAAGGGCCCATGCATGGACTTACTCAAACTCACTCCCTCCAAGCTCCAGCACCAGGGCAGCAGCTTGAAAGGCATAAAAGGTATTAGGGAAGGAACTGAAATGTCTAGTATGAGGGCGAGAGCTGGGGGACAGCTTTTTGCCAGACAGAACTGCTGGTAGAGACCATTGTTCTTTCTCTGAAACCTCCCCCGACAGAGCCACAGAGATGGCAGGCAGGTGCCGTATCTGAGACTCCATCAACCTGGCTCACACTGTTTGCCCCACCCTGGTGATTCCCTGAAGCTATGCCCCACCCACCCTGTTTCCAGTGGCTTTTCCATAGGAATGGCTTGCCTTGGATCATGCTTCAGATATTTCTAAGTCCTCTCAAACAAGCAGCATCCAACCTCCATACCTCTCGCTAAGTGGCCCCAGCCCTACACTAGCAGCAGGTGGCCTTGGTTCACAGGTTGGCCTCTCCTAGGCACTTCCAAGCTCAGCACAAGTACCAGACATCTGCAGGTCACCTTGTAGCTTATGCCAGGTGGCCTCAGACAGAACATAGGCAGTGATGACCTTGACCTGCACCCCCCAGGAAGCCCTAAAGCCTGCATACCCAGTGGACAGCTACAAACCATATTGGAGCATCATCACCAAACCACGTTCACAAGTGACGCACTCAAGGGGCAGACTCAAAGGGCACCAGAGCCCTGCTGAAGTTAAGTCCTGTTCTGTGGGGTGGGCCCCTGCACAGCTGATCCTCCACAGTGGTCAGAGTTTGGTGGTCAGAGGTCACACCCAGTCCTTGCAGCTGATTAGCCTGGGTAAACCCTTCCATTGACCTACCAACAGCAATCAAAACTCAACTACAAGAGGAGGGTGTACTCAGCCCACATGAAGGGCATACCTCGAGTACCCAGCTTGAGTGATAGGGGAGTCTGTGCCACTGGACCGTACAGGACACCTACTGCATTAGGCCACTCTACAAAGCCAGAAGTCATAGCAGCGCTTCCTAATACATAGAAACAAACACAGGCAGGCTGCCAAAATGAGGAGACAAGTAAATGTGGTTCCCTCAAAAAATGGGACAAAACTCCAGAAAAAGAACTAAACACAGTGGAGACAAGCAATCTACTAGATGCAGAGTTCAAAAAACTTGTTATAAGATGCTCATTGAACTTAAGGGAAGAGCAGATGAATTCAGCATAAAAAAGGATATGGAAACCATAAAAAAAAAAAACCTCAGAAATGAAGGATACACTAACTGAAATGAAGAACAATTTACAGAGAATCAACAGAGTGGATGAAGCCAAGAATCAAATCAGCTATTCAGAATATAAGAAAGCAAAAAACACCCAATCAGACCACCAAAAAGAAAAAATAATCCAAAAAAAATAGGATAGTGTAAGGAGCCTCTGGGACAACTATAATCATACCAACATTCTCATCAGGGGGTGCTGGAGGGAGAAAGAGAGCAAGAAATTGAAAAACAATTTGAAAAAATAATGACAGAAAACTTCTCTAGCTTGGTGAAGGAAATAGACATACAAGTCCAGGAAGCACAGAGAATCCAAAACAAGATGAACTCAAAGAGGCCCACTGCAAGACACATCATAATTATGATTCCAAAAATTAAAGACAAAAAGAGAAGCTTAAAAGAGCAAGAGAAAAGCAGTTAGTTACCTACAAAGGAGTGTCCATAAAATCATCAACTGATTTCTTAAAAAGCAACTTTGCAGGCTAGACGGGATTGGCAAGAATTATTCAAAGTCATGAAGAGCAAGGACCTATAACCAAGATTACTCTACCCAGCAAAGCTATCATCTAGAATTGCAGGGCAGATAAAGAGCTTCCCAGACAAGTAAAAGCTAAAGGAGTTCATCACCACCAAGCCATTATTATATGACACATTCAAGGGACTTATTTAGGAAAAAGAAGATCAAAACTATGAACAATAAAATGGCAATACATACATATCCATCAACAATTGAATCTAAAAAAACAAACTAAGCAAACAAGAACAGAGACAGAATCATAGATACAGAGAATGTTTCAATGGTTGCCAGATGGGAGAGGGGTTGGAAGGATGGGCAGGAAAGGTGAGAGGATTAAGAAGTACGAATAGGTAGTTACAGAATAGTCATGGGGATGTAAAGTACAGCGTAGGGAATAGGGTAGCCAAAGAACATACATGCATAACCCATGGACATGGACAATTGTGCAGGGATTGCCTAAGGGAACGGCAGGTGGGGGGGAGGGGGGCAAAGGGGGAAAACTGGGACAACTGTAATTGCATAATCAGGAAAATATAATTTAGTAAACGGTTTTATTATTCATTGGAAACTGCACTAATTAGTTACCTAAACAGCAGCTTCAGTAAGTCTAACCATCCTGGAGCTTTCTCACAATCTATCCAAGCTCTCTATCTTTAGTATGAGAAGTAATATTTTATGTAACCTTTGGGGTCTGATTGTTTCTTGCTTTTCTGAAGTGATTGCTGTGTACATTTTCTATTAGAAATTAATTTGATTTCAGGTGATAAGAGGTGATAATATCCAGCAGGGAAGAAAAAAAGAGGGGAAAAAATAGAGCAGGAAATGAGTTAACAGGACAGACTAGAATGACTGATTCCCTGGGGAGCCTGGGGAAGTTTGAATGGAATGACACCTCCTTTGCGTGCCAGGCCATTCTATTTGGAAATAGCTATAAATGCATTTCAATAGATGCTATGCTCACGAATGTCATACTGCCACCATAAATTGGTCCTTGTGCGGTATGTCCGTTCACTGCTGTGCAGTAACTGCACCTTCGGAAAAATTATTTCAGTTGCTTTTTTATCCATGTGGTGAGTGTACAGAAGTACTTCGGCAAGGATTTACAATTCTGCAGGAATCCCTCTTGCTAACAAAGAAAACAAAGATGTCCAGCTCCATTTAATAACAAGAGTTTATCATTGAAATGTCTTTAGCTGCAGCCCATAGCATGGGAGACTCAGCTTTAAGGTGAAAAGGAGAATAAATGATGAGGACCTGGGAGCAGAGAACAGTTGGTGCCCCTTAGAACCCAACCTAATTAACCTCCTCCTTGGGTCACTTTACCTCTGATTAAATTTTATTTTATTTTCTTCTGGGGAAAATTGCCAACAGGATAGATACTTGGCACTGTGGCCCATTAAATATCTGGAGTTTGCAGTGTAATCCCTGCTTGCAAATATTGAATTATTTTCACATTTTTGATTGATTGGGCCTACAGCCTGTGACACCCCCAGCCATCTTCAGCAGGACATGGGACCAAAGGAGATAGCACCATCTGCATCTGGGCCCTCAGTCCCCATCATCCTGTAGAAATGACATTGAATACAGAGCAAGCAGCATTTGTAGCAAGAAAAGTCATCCTTTAGAGTCAGGCAGGTGTGTTTTGAGTCCAGCCTATGCTGGACCAGGTGACCTTTGAAGCAAATTAGTTCTCCTTTCTGTGTACCTTACTTTTGACATCTTTCAAATGCAACCTACTCATAGGATTGAGTGACAATTAAATCAGTTCCTACAAATGCCTTGGGGTATGTAGAAATGAATATTGGTTCTTTTTTTTCCTCTGGTCCATTTCAACCTGTCACAGATCCTTCAAACATATTTTTATCAAAGGAAGGACATTTCCTTGCTAAGTGACCCAAATACATGTTGCATCTCGGGCTGCGTAACACAAATGGGTTTTGACATGAATGGGCATAATGCTCCTGAAAAAAAGGGGCCTTGATTTACAAAATTACCAGCTGTACTTCTTCTGATAAGGGCTCTGGTTTTCTCTAAAAGTTGACTTAATTATTGGTAGCCTTTTACCATTAAAAAAACATGAAATATACCTATGAAAATAATTATAATTAATGTTATGGCTGCTACGTTTATGATATACTTTATATAACATATAAGCACACGTAACATCATGAACATGTAAGATCATGCTTGATTTTAGATGCTAAAATATCTAGAATTTAATACACCTTGATTGGGAAATGTGACTTGGGAAGATACTATTTCTACAAGTATCTTTTTCACAGACATACTCACTGAGAGGTGGTTCTTTAATTCCCTGTATTATTTATGTCAAAGTCCCATTAGCCCTAAAAAGGAGCTTTAGGCTCTTTTCATTTGCCCCTCTCTTTAGAGTGGCACTACTACGCACAGTGCAGTTGTTAGAAACATACACATATCGTATGGCACATTTGTCATGCCCGTGGACGATGTGCCCATGCCTTCTGAGAAGCTAGGAGGTTGTCTCCTGGCACCATGTGATCTTGTAAACACCCGGTATGGCATAACCTCCAATTACAGAGTATTCCTGTAAACATCCTTAAGGGACATGTCATGGGGTACTTCCTTTGCAGCCAAGTTCAGGACATTCACCCATCTTATCAAGTCACAGATAATAAAGCCACAAAAATACAACATCATTAAAAAAAAAAGAATGTGCTAAAGATGTAGCCACCCCAACATTTTTACGTGGTGAGCAAATCAAAATAGATGCTGATGAGGGGAATTTGAAGTCTTGTCTAAAGTTTGAACTCCAGCTGTGCCCACATTTAAAGATCTTGCAGTAAAGTCATCTAGAATGAAGAAGGCTAATTAGGATCCCTACCTCCTCCTTTTCCTGTGGCCCTGAGCTCCCACCATCACTTCTATGTCACAGAAGAGAAGAGACACCCCCATCATCCAGATTTAGCCTCTTCACCTGAGGTTTTCACCTTCCTGTTGGTGTGGCTCAGTGATCGAGCACCGACCTGCGAACAGAAGTGTTGCCAGTTCAATTCCCAGTCAGGGCACATGCCTGGATTGCAGGCCAGGTCCTTGGTTGGGGGCCTGGGAGAGGCAACCACACATTGAGGTTTTCACCTTCCCGTCACAATTGTCAGAAAAGAGCCAGAATGAGAATTTATTTTGGTATGTGCACAAGACTGATGGAGGAACTCTGTGCATAATTCTAAATAAACCTCATCCTCATCGACATTTAAGACTACATTTTTTAAAGAGAGGAATGGTTGCATGAGTAAAATATAACAATAGGCATCTATTACACCTTTAGAATAGGACACAGAATTTCATTTGGAGAGAAACTACACTCACTTCTGCATGTCTCACGCTGTAAACCCCAGGACCTACCCACACATGCCCCAGCACCAGGGTGAGACTAGGATGCACCAAAATAGCCCCATGAGGTGTTGAGTCTGAACTTCCTTTGCCCTAGTCAGCAAGGAGCCACTGCATCGAGCTCTCCAAGTATCCCCTTGGCGACCCCCATTGGGGCTTCCCCAGCCCAGTGCCAGCACCCAGCAGGCTGTTTGCTCAACCTGGGGTTATCACCCTGCCCACTGCCAGTCTGTAAGACCTGGGTGGCATGGTATTGAATTCTCAGCTTGCTTGACCTGACCCTGTTTTTCTTTTGAAAGGGAGAAAAATAGCATTCTGATTTTGAATGCCTCCATTTACTTTTTTTTTAATCTATGGCTAGTCATCCACACCTGCTTCAAAAACAGTACTTTGTATTTTTACGTAACAACCAAATCTACCTGGTAAAAGTGCTCTTACATGCAAAAGCCTATGGGCTTTATATGTCAAAAACCATTCTTTAAAATCTGTCCAGCGTTCAAGTTCACCTTACATATCAGCTCCTGGGAGGCAGCCTGTCTGGTGACAAAGTTTGGGGTCAGGAGGTTTAGGTTTAGTCCTCACACTGCCACCAGCTGGAGGTCTGACTGTGGGCAAAGGTCTTCCCTCCTCCGGGCTTCGGCCTCTCTATCTGTAAAGGACCACACGCCCCACTGAGATGCGGAAGTACTCTCTCCTACCTGTGAAGGTTGCAATGCACCAAGTTCACATGGAAACATGTCACCACCTCACCACCTCTGGAGTGACTGCATGCAGCCTGTCTCCGATCAGCCGTGGGAAGGTGGCCTGCTGGTGTCAGCCATTGTTCCTGAGACCCTGGCTCACTTGTCAGGGAGAACACGTCAGCATGTTTATCTTCCCTCTGCTTCGGTGTGGACGAGGGGAACGTCCCAAATTCCACCCAGGACAGCAGCCCCAAAGCACTCAGTGACAACTGTGTCGTTAAAAAATCTGTGAGACGTTGAGTCCCCTGTAAATTTTCTTGTGGAAAAATGTGGAATGCATGCTGTGGTGGTGACAGAATTTCTTTCTTCAAAGAGCCAGACATTATTTTCAGAAATCAAATAATAATGAGAGGCTTCCAAATGAAGGTTTTTAATGTGTTTTTTTCATAGACTAAAATTGCCATTAAAGACATCCCTTCTCTTCACCCCCTTCCCCTCCTTACAATTTTTTCTCATGTTACACTATGATTTTAGGATTTTATGTTGAGATAGTGGATTTTAATGTTTCTCTGATAAGCTGATACTTATGAAAATGTATGCAAATAACTCACTGAACTGGTTTTTTGATATCTAATTAATACCTAATATGCCATCTGAAAGACCTTACTTTGTGGTAAGAAAGCCCCTGTGTGGTGTAAGAAAAATCCTATTGATTGTTTACAGTATTTCTAAGAAAAAGAAATCCTAAATTGCCTGATGTAGGTACTGACCATTTGCTTTGGGTGGATTTTCTTGCATAACTGTAATTATGAAAAAGTGCTAAGACAAATTTAGACTGCGGCATATTGCTCGCCTGTTAGTCTCTTGATGACACCAGCACAGCGCTGAGGGAGGGGGAGGGGGAGGGGGAGGGGCAGCGGGAGAGTAAAAACAAACTTTCCCATCCAGTGATCTAATGCTACTCGTTTCTGGTTAAAATAAAATCATCGCCAGGCAGGAAACCCACCCCCTTTATTCTCATTGGTTTTTTTTCTCTGTAGTAAATATTAGTAGATTCCTCAAACTACTCTAAAGCTTTCAGCAAGACCTGTGCCCACTAAAATATCCAATTACCGTTTTGTTTTTGGTTTTGATAGATCAGTGACTTCTCGGAATGGGTATGTTATTCACTCCTTCGATATACGTGTACTTTGCATGGACGACTGGCTGCAGCTGTACTTGTAATGAACCGGGCCTTTCATTTGCGACTGTTCGGGGCAATTGCCATTCCTTGTGCTTCTGCAGTTTAACAAAACACCACACACTTCAGTCTTGTGGAATCAGAGGTGGCTGCACGCTGACGAGTTTGTTGCCAAGAAGCTACGCTGCAGTTAGGAGAATGGCTTGCCTGTGGGTTCTTTTTTATTTTTCCTTCAAGACACTGAAAATTGTTTTTAAAAGTCTCCCTTTTCCCCCAGAACGTGGTCTAGATGGCCCATAGCCATAGGTTTCAACTTGGAGAGGTGACAGGCCTGCAGCCAGGCCTTCATCTGAGCTCCTCGGTGCTCCGGACCTTTCCCAGAGCTTTGTGCAACTCCAGCTCTGCTCTCCCCAAGGCTGGAATTCACGGTAAAAATGGAAAAAGGCTAGTTCGCTATGGTCCCTTTCTCGTGCGACATCCCCAAAGTGAGCCAGCGAAAGAATTAAATGTTAATTTCCACGATTAAGAATAACCGTTAAGTTTAACTAGCTTTTTACATTTCTTCGTATCCTGAGTAGAAGCATTTTCAAGCGGAAGAAACCACAGAATTAATTTTTAAAGCTCCAGACTCTGTCAGATGTCCCCTCCCCCTTTCCGAAGGCAGTGCTTCAGCTTTAGTGGAATTGCCTTCGCATTGGTGAAATTCTTTCCCGTCTGAAGTCAGTGCCTCATACTCAGAATCAATATGCCTGTGTGACCCCGGTGGTGGTTGGCGAATGCGGTAACACAGAGCTTTGCGAATGTAACCCGGGCCCTGGAGTGCTTTCCGTTCTTGCCGTGGGCATTCGGAAGCTCGTGAGTAGAGTCATCTCAGTCGTCTTAGAAAGCTTGAGCGTCTTCCCTCTGGCTGGACTAACCAGTGGTTTCTTGGCCTTTTCGTTTGTTTGTTTGTTTGTTTGTTTGTTGCATTTTAATTGCAAAGCAATGTCAACATTTTAATTAAGGTTTCTTAGAGTAGTGGGAACAGATCAGGGTATCTGAGTTTCCTCCAGTATATACTAAGTAGGTAAATAGTTCTATTCTTGAGGAAGGAATGTAAAAATGGATGCAGCTGCACTTTTAGGAATATGCTTTAATCCTAAATTGTAAGATAATTAAATTTGGGGGAAATCTTTTGTTTTAAGAGACCTGCTTACCTCTTACAAATGAAGCCCCTTTAGAGTTCAAGAAATTCTATTTATTTATATAAGGCTTTTCCTTTGATTGTGTAATTTACTCCTAAAAGCTACCAGTTTAAATTACATATTTGTAAGGAATGTTGAATGAACTAGAAAAAACTCCAACTTATTTCCAGCTTATGACGGTTTAATGAAAACACCTATCCGGATACTCTGCTAAAGAAAAAGTAGTTGGTGGCAAAGAAACCCTGATCTCACCTGACATTTCCACCCTCACGGGAGTAAAATCCCTGTGGCCAGCACCCCAGCCCTATAGTCACTACTGTCTGGTTTTGGAATGGAAGGACCCGAATTGGCCAAGTGGCGTCAATGGAAAGAGTAAGAATAAGACCAAGAATATTAGGGGCCATGGGGTTAAAAGGGCCCCTGCTCTGCAGAGGGCGAAGACAGCCGCCTGCAGAGGAGGCGGCGGAAGAGGCCGGAATGCTTCTGTTTTAACCCAGTGTCTCCAGCGGCTGCTTTTTTCCCCAGTTACAGTTGACATCCCGTATAACAGCGATCTTCAACCTGTTCCCTCCCATGGCACACACAAACTGATGAGTGCAATTCTGTGGCACACCGAAAAAATAGATCTTTTGCCAATCTGACAAAAAATCATTTTGATTCATTCACACTGGATGGCTCTTGTTGTGTTGGCTGCTAACATTTTTTTTTACTTGACAGTCTAAGAGGAAAGAGGTCAGTGCCCCTGACTAAATAGGTATATTGAATGTTTTAAAATTTTTGCCGCATACCGGTTAAAAATCACTGCCGTGTAATATTAGTTTCGAGTGCATGGTGTAGTGGTTAGACCTTTATGTAACTTACAGGATGACCCCCGCACAACTAGTCTGCTACCCATCTGATTCTTAGGCAGGTGCTGAGCCTTGGTCCCCAGTCCTGAGATGTTGCTCCGGTGAAAAGGAACTAATCTGGTGGACTAGTGGGAGCCGGGACCTAAACATCTCCAGACGCTGTCCCGGGACCAGTGTCCGTCCTTGAGGAAAGATTCAAAAGTCATCAGGGAAAAATAAGGAAAAGAAAGACAATGTAGGACTTGTTCCATTAAGCTAACTTATAAATGGGAAGGTCTGCTTTCTTTGTTTTCTGCAATTAAGTCTTTTTTAGTGTAGTATAATGGCCATACATTTGAGGGGTTTATTTATTTGGGGGGGAAATTATAGTGATAGTGTAGGTGACAGTTTGCTTTCTTCCTTCCTACCTTTTTTTAATGGCCTTTTGGGAAAAATGTAAAATTGGTAACTACGTTGATGATCACTTTGCTCCTGTTGTTGAAATTGCACCGGCTTTTGAACTTGTTACACTGAGGCTTGTTTATGTGCAGCGTGGGGGGGCTCCACGTCCTAAGTAGTTTACCCGAGCACTAGACACCTGATTTGACTTAAAAGCTGTTGCTTTACAAAACAGAAAAAAAAGAATAGAAACTCAGACAATATTTGGTGCCCTAGGTGGTTGTAATTATTCACATCTTTCTTGGTGATGGAAGGGAGAGGCCTCTGAGAAGACAGGCACCCGGTGTGCCCTGTTTGGGTTACGGAGAAGAAAGGGGAGCCAGCAGGTCAATAAGCATCACCTGCCGCCCTCTCATAACAGATGGGACACTGGGCTTCCCGCCCCCATTTCTCTGCTGCTCACTGGCTTTTATGGCGGAGGGCGGTGGGCAGGAGACCAGGGACGGTGCCCTAAAGGAGCTGAGAGCTGTTCCAGCCTCAGTGCAGCCAGCACCACGCAGGTTTCTGCTGAGGAACAGCCTGTAGGAATTTGCTTGAGAAGGTCTTGCTCTCCTGACAGCCCTGAGCCCGTTCTCCAGGTCGGGGTGGGTGGGGCCAGCGACGGAAACCCATGGCAGGAGCCACTCCTGAAAACACCTGCTTTCCCGTCTTTGGTTAGATATTAGCAGGTACGTTGAATGCATTACTTTTTTTTTTTTTTTAAACTAGGTGTATCTCTTTCGAATAGTTGTTTATTTTCTAAAGTTTATGACTTGGTATTCGACATTTTCAGAATTGCTGCTGGGGTACTGAAATCTCCAGATTTTATCTTATCAGTGCATACAGGCCCTGAATCGTAATTACTGAGGCACCTTCAGTCGGTCAAGCAGAGAGGGTTATGGTGCTGATTCTCTGAAACTTAAAGCAGCTGCTCGCCCTTGCAGTTCGGGACCCAGCTGCAGAGGAGAGAGAAGCAGCTAGGTTGTCCCGGAGCCTGCAGATCCTCTCTCCTGGGACCACGCTGGCGGCCTCACCTTACGTGTCCTGCCCTCGTGGGGACTCTTCTCACACCTGCTCGGTGAGGAACTGTTTGCCAGTGCTGGTCCAATTTTAGGATAATGTCATGTTGTAATATCTCAGATTCATGTTCTTTCTCTGCCTTTAAACGGGCCCAATAACATGTTTCTGCACCCATTTAATCTAGAGATTCCAACAGTGCGGGCAATGGAGGGTGAATGTTTAACCGGAGGCTAGCATTTCAGAATCTCTGCTCTGCTCAAGGTGGTCTATCGTGTGGTGGGAGTGACTGCCTGTCCTATTCTGGCAGCCCACCCGGTGGGCCTCAGACCCCAGACACTCAACCCTGGTCCCCAGGGGATGAGAAACTGCCCTTTCCCAGTTCCTTGCTCCTTCCAGGCAGCCACTCGGGTGTGCAGGGCAACAGGCATGTGCACATCCGTGAACGACCAGCGGCACTGATTTCGGTCAAAGTGGGCAGGAGAAACAACAGCAGGGTTTCCAGGTGCCCTCTCCAGAATGCGGCTTCCACTGACCTGCGTGCATAGAATTCAAAGCCTTGTCTCATAACCCGCCGTCTCCTATGGCACAAGTGCCTTCAAAGTGCCTGTGTCTCTCCCCCAGGTGGAGTTACCTAGGCCATGATTGCTTCACCCCTAACACTGTTTACTTCATTTGCAATCTTTTATTAGATTGAGCTGTTCCCACGGCAACCGGGAGTGATAAGTTGATGTGCTGATTCCTGCTAATAGGTCCAATTCCAACTGATTTTTTGTTTCACCTGACTTTTCTGGCTGGCAGGGATGCAAAATGCTCCTCAGCTCTGCCCTCCCTTCCCCGCATCTGTTTGTCCATAAGGACTCATTGTGCGCTTTTTAAAAAAAAAGACATTAACTTCATTTTTATCTTATTAATAAACCTTGGCATTTTTCTTTCTTATGAATAACAAATCTCACTCAACGTCGCCTCACATTTATACTTGTCTGTCCAAATGTATCCCCCATATGAAAGGAATCTGTGTCCCTTTAATAGATTAGATTTCCTTTGGTCATCTGCTCTATTGTACCATGCGATCCTCTCCTTATGAAGTGCCTGCTGATGATTTCCATCCCCTGGTTTCATGGCAGTTTCTTTTTTTTCCCCATTTATTTATTTTTTTATTTTAATTGTTCTTGTACAGTTTTCCATCTTCTACTCCCATTTCTTAGTGTGTTAGGAAGATCTTCCTTGATTCTTCAGGCTACATAAACAGCTATCGATGCATGCTGCCTACTTACAGTGATACGTCACCAGGAACTTTTGTAGCTGCCCTGGCCCGAGTCAGTCCTTCTGACTCCGTCATACTCTGGACTCTGTTAGAGAACATCCTTGCTGCTTCAAGTCTATGAGGGTCGCTGACAGTCAGCGGCAATATCTCCCAGTGTGAGGGGCAGAGGTCAACTACAATGTATTTTTGTTTGTTTTTCAGTTTTACTGAGAGAAAATTGACATGCAACACTATATAAATTTAAGGTATACTGCGTGATGACTTGACACACGTATGTTGTAAAATGATTCCTACAATAAGTTTAGTTAATATCTACCACCTCATAGAGTTACAAAAATCTTTCTTCCTTTGTGATGAGAATTTTTAGGATTTACTCTCTTAGCAGCTTTCTCATATGCCCTGTAGTCATGTGTGGTATGTTGCATCCCCCACCTCTTTATCTTACCACTGGAAGTTTGTACCTCCACCCATTTCCTCCGATCCCCATCCCTCCCTTGGTAACCACAAATATGATCTCTTTTCCTATGAGTGTGGGGTTTTATTTAGGTTCCGCATATAACTGATGTGATACAATATTTGTCTTTGACTTATTTCATTTAGCATAATGACCTCAAGGTACATTAGTCTTGTTGCAAATGGCAGGTTTTCCCTCTTTTTTGTGGCGGAAGATTCCATTAGATAGCAAAGCCACATTTTGTTTGTTCATCTGTTGACAGATTGTTTCTGTTGTAAGAGATGCTGCAGTGAGCATGGGGGTAGGGATAGCTTGTTGACATAGTATTTTCATTTCCTTTGGATGAATACCCAGGAGCAGAATAGCTGACTCATATGCTGGTTCTAGTTTTAATTTTTGGAGCCACCTCCATATCATTCTCCACGGTGGCTCAAACAATTTATATTCCCATCAACAGTGCATAAGTGTTCCCTTTTCTCTACATCTTCTCCAGCATTTGTTATCTTTTTCCTTTTGACAGTAGCCATTCTAACAGGCCTGAGGTGATATCTCATAATGGTTTGGATTTGCATTTCCCTAATGATTACTGATGTTGAGCATCTTTTCATTACTTCTTGGCTATTTTTTTTTTTTTGTCTTCTTTGGGAAAAGGGTTTATTCAGGTCATTTGGCCTTTAAAAAAAAAAAAGAAAACTTGGGATTCTTTTGCTATTGAGTTATCTGGGTTCTTCATATATTTTGTATATTGAACCCCTTATATATGCAATCTCCAAGTATTTTCTCCCATTCTGTAGATTGCCCTTTCATTTTACTGATAGTTTCTGTTGTTGTGCAGGGATTTTTATGTGTGATGTAGTCCCACTTGTTTATTTTTGATTTGGTTGCTTTTGCTTTAGGTGTTACATCCAAAAAAATCATTGCCAAGACCCATGACAAGGAGCTTTCTCCATATGCTTCCTTCTAAGAGTTTTATGACTTCAGGTCTTATGTTCAAGTCTTTGTCATTTTGAGTTGATTTTTGTGAGTGGTATAAGATAGGAGTCTAGTTTCATTCTTTTGTATGTAAGTGTTCAATTTTCCCAGCACCATTCATTGAAGAAACTCTTTCTCCATTGGGTATTATTCTTGGTTTTCTTGTCAGGTATTAGTTGACTGTATATGTGTGGGTTTACTTCCAGACTCTTAATTCCTTCCACTGACCTACGTGTCTGTTTTTATGCCAACAACATACTGTTTTGATGACTATAGCTTTATAATATAGTTTGAAATCAGGAAGTGTGATGCCTCCAGCTTTGTTCTTTTTATCCCTCAGGATTGCTTAGGCTACCTGGGGTCCTATATAGTTCAATTAAAATTTTAGGAGTGGTTTTTCTACTTCTGCTTAAAAAAGCGCCTTTGTAATCTTGAAAGGGATTGCATAGACTCTATAAATCTCTTTGGGTAGTATGGATATTTTAACAATATTAATTCTTCCAATCTATGAACATGGGATATCTATCCATTTATTGTCTTCAATTTTTTTTTTTACCAATGTCTTGTATTTTTCAGTATAAATATCTTTCACTTACTTAGCTAAATTTATTTCTAAGTATTTTATTGTTTATGCTATTGTAAAAACAGGGTTGTTTTCTTTATTTCTTTTTCAGATAGTTCATTATTTGCAATGTTCTTTTCAGTACTGAGTTGTCACATTATACTCATGGTAACTACCAACCCCATTGCAAAAATAAAATAAATTATTTAATTTTTTGACCATTGAAGGAAGCAAGGATCAGCACCACTGAGACGTAGTTTTGTTTACTTTTTGGTTATTTTTTCCAAATTGTGAACCATACTCAGTATTTCTGAGCCTCTCTCCTTCTCCCCACAGAGATAACAATTTTAACATGCCTTCTTCTCTTTTATCTATAAGCTTGCTTTGGTTTCTCGCAGATCAGGGGAAGTTGGGTTTTACTGTCAGTCCCAGTAGGTTCTCCTCCTATTGTCAGTGTGATGAGTTTACTTCCTGTACAATGGGGAGAAAATATATCGGATGGTGCTTGTTCTGTGCAGGTCCCAGTTTCCATTTACGGATCAGCAGAGGAGGCATTTTAAAAACTTTTATTTTTCTCTGTGACTGAAGAGCTAGTGGTTTGTAGGAACACTTATACCTAAGTGAGGCCTCTGAAGAGTAGGCTTTTGAAAGCAGCTATGTGAATAGCACTGCCAAGTATTAGTGATCCAGACAACTCTGAAAGACATTCACCTTGCAGGCAACGAGGAAAGCAGAATATTGTAACAAAGAATGCAGACATGTACCGCTAAGAGCTGGATACACAGAAACCAGAGTGAGAACAGAAGGTTAGAACGGACTGATGGGGACAGGGTGACCAAGTAGTAAGAGAAGGAAAGTAGAAGCCCCTTCCCCTAACCTGCTCTGTGTCTTGCCTTCAACTCCATCTCCTTCCAGCCCTGTAGAGTACAGACTGATGAGGCAGAAAGTCAGGGCTATGGCTGAGGCAGCCGACTTTCATACACACCATAAAGATGTGTGGGTCTAGAGAACCAGACATCTTTGATTGTGATGGGCCTGGAGCTCCCCTTCTGTCAGGTTTGGATTGTCTAGAGCCCTTACCACTGAGATGTTACAGAGAAAGTTGTATCTTTTCACCTGTTCTATCTATGGCAGCAGAGCTAAAACAGAAACAGGGTCCAGCGTTAGTCCTAGAGCCACCAAGGACAAGGGAAGCAACCAGGTTTGTTCTTTGCTTCAGTGGGGTTCTGGAGAAATAATCAGTCTCTGGCCCAGAACAGACGTAGTTCTAAGAAAAGAGAAGCACTTGCTGACTGTAAGCATCATACCAATTCCTTGGATGAAGGGTCCACTGTGGCTGGGGAAGTCCTAGGGGGGTGGCTCCAAAGCCTGGCCATGCACCTGAGTTACCTGGGAGCCCAGGCCTCATCACGCAGGAACCAAGTGAGGATCTTAGGGAAATGGCCCAGCCTTTGGGCTATAGTTTTTTTGGGTTTTTTTCTTGCTTCCTTTTCATTTTTTAAGCTGCACCAGTGATTCTGATGGCAAGTGGGGATTGAAAACTACTTCTGTAGAATCCGTGAGAGGTTCGGAAGAATCATTTCATTGCCCTCTAAGCAGCATATGGTCCATGGACTGGCTCTTGTACTTCCTACCTTCCGTGGACAGGTAGGAAATACTAGGAGTAACTGTCTTCCTATCCATCTACAGGCCCACACATACACAGGTCTCTGAGAATCTGCCTCTCCACCCAAGCCCAGTTCATATACTTCAAGGAAAGATCAGGCATTCATTTATCTGTTTTTCTTGGCAATATAAACTTGGCCCTGACCTTATTATGTGGATGTAGAGAGACCAGGATGAATTGGTCACTATCCAACAAGACCATGATTGGCAACAGAACAAAGGAGGTTAGAGAATTGAAAGGAAGAGAAGTTGTGTCGACAAAGGACATCAGGAGAGGGAAAAAAAAAAAACAGGCTGAGGCGTGCAGGAGAGAGGAAGGAGGGTCAAACAAAAAAATGTAATCAAGTTCATTGTTTCCCTTATAGTCCACATGGGTATGCTTGTTTGTACACAGTAGGACTCAAGAACAATTTTATGATAAAAATAAAAATTGTATGCCTATTTTAGTATCCCCAGAATGAACAATGAATTTTTTTAATCTTCATCCAAGGCTATGTATATTGTTTAAGAGAGAGAGAGAGAGACAGAGAAATATTCATCAATTGCCTCTCGTATGTGCCCCAACCAGAGACCAAACCCACAACCTAGGTATGTGCCCTGACCAGCGATTGAACCCACAACCTTTTGGTGTGTGGGACAGTGGTTCAACCAACTGAACCACCTGGCCAGACAATAATGAATTTTTTTTCCCAGAGAGATAATCGATTAGAGACAGTGTCTGATTTTTCAGGTCAAGGTATCCTGAACTTTCATATGTTAAATACTTTGTAGAAAATACTCATTATATATATTTTCTACCTTGGGTGAAAGGAAATGACTGGGCCGAGTTCTAAGTCTTGGCCCTGTGTGGCCGCTGGTCCACCACACCATCAGAGGCCTGTGCGTGTGTGGGGGGGGGGGGCGGTAGTTCGGATGAAAGCTAGAGCAGTGACTAGAAAACCAACCTGGCTGACAGGGCTGTGTTGTGTGAAGAATGAACTTGGCAATGTCAGGTTCCTAGAAATCTGGGAGAAAGAGGGAAAATTAATTCAGAGAAGAAAATAATTGCTTTAGCTCTTTCCAAAGTACACTTGTCATCGAGCTGAATGTCATACCCTGACGAACACCTCCTGCCAGTTTGCTCTCTTCAAAGAGACCGTCATAAACACATGTGAGAGCTGCCACGCTGGCCGTGTGGTTTCCCGTGGCCTCCACGTTCAAGGCAAAGTGCAGATGCATCCGGAGTGACCCCGTGTTCTATTTGGAAGCATCCCAACGCCACCTTTGTTCCCTCGTTGGAGAATGTTTAGCCTCCCGTTTCAGAAGCAGGGTTTGAAGAAACTCCCAGGCCTGAGGGGAACCCCCAAAAGCCGTTTAACTCCTTCCCTAAACACCACCGACTGGGAAAGAGGGACAGAAAATGGCTGCACACCTCTATCATGTTCATAGATCAGAAGCTCTTACTTTCAAAGAACTGATGGCAGATTCCTCAGCTGTCTTCAGCTGTGCATTCAAGGTTGAAGTCCGCACTGTCCTGGACTCTTCCTCCTCACAGCTTTAAGGGCTCACAGGAAGCAGTGAGCTGGGGGTCACCTCCGCTACGCCTAATTCATCTGAACCATCTCTAGATTCTACTTACCTCATGGGCCAAATCTGTGCACAAGAGAAGCCGTCTCTTTTGGGCCTGGGACTCTTCCTCTGTCAAATTTGGATTATCTAGAGCCCAAAGGAAACGTGGACACCCTCCTGGGAGGGAATTTCTTCTCGCTGTGCAGGTTCTTGCTAAAGATGATGCTCTCGACCCAGAACTTCCAGTTTCTTACATCAGGCTCTGGCCTTTTATCCTTTTGTCCTGAAATACTTCCGTATGGCTGTGAAATTAATGATATAAACAAAAACAGGATTTCCAGAATCTTCTTACTGGGATAAAAATAATTCTGAATGCTTCCAAGAAGGTGAGTTGGCTGAATTCAATGAGTTACAAATCCTGGGAATGGAAAATTTGGCCTTCGGTGGTGGGTGCTTGGATCATTGTATTTTGCCTTATTTCCCCTCTTTAAAAACGAAAGAAAAAGAGCAGGAGAGCCTGTGTCTGTTGGCAGCGTTAGGAGTGTTCCATGGTGTGTTCCTGTGATAAGCAGTGATGGGGAGCAGGGGGGCGGGGCTCCTGGAGTCAAGGTCACCCTGCTGACCTTGCAGCGAGAGCACAGCAGCAGTGGCTGCCATGGCCCCTCTGCCAAGCAGACTTAGCCTGTTCTCTGTGGGGTCCAATTGTACCTTGTAGCCTCTGACCTGTGGGCCCCTCTTTTCAGTGAGGCGACTGGGGAGACTTCGACGATCACTGAAACTGGGGGCGTGGGCTGCCAGCTGCCGTACCTTCCTTCTCTTTTCCAAACGTCATTAGAGTTCTGTTCCGTAAGTTTAGTTTCTAACAATACCCCAAGAGGCCGATGAAGAATGCCAAGAATGCGGGCTCCTTCCCAGTGCATTTACCTGAAGGGCCTGCACTTTCCCGGTTGGGTTCCCCACACTCACTGGCAGGGTTTCTGACAGGAAACTCCTCCAGGGCACTTCCTCCCGATGGTGGCACGGCTTTCTGTAGCCACCTCTGAGTAAGAGTTTTAGGTCCATGTTAGCCATCCCCTTGCATGTAGAAAATCAAGGTGTCGAGTTGAAAAGATACTTTTTACACTTATAAGTCTTACGTCCCAGGTTGGAGAGCCCAGGAAAAGCTGAACTTGGCAATTACCTAGCTGAAGAGTTGAGTATTTGACCCAGAAAAGGCGGTGAAGACAAGGGCTTAGTGTCCTTACATTGGGCTTTTCCAGGATCCCACACACAGTGAGGGAATTAGAGTGGCTAGAACACGTGTATTGAATTTCTTTTGCCGAAGTCCCTGGTTCTGACTCCAAATCACAAGTCAAACTAATCCTTGCACGTGTCCCCCCACCCCTGGACTACACTTTCTAAATTCCAGTGTGCTGCTTTAACCGTTATTAAAGAGGCAAAATTGTTCACGGTTACTATGAGTTTACAGTCCACGGCTGGTGTGGAAAATGCCCCCTCAGTTCCTTCAGTGCCCTGTGAGCTGCAGAGCCCCATCTGAGAAAAGTGGGGTGACTGGGTGTGGGGTCTTGGGAGTCTGGCCAGAGGAGGCATGGCCTGCAGGAGCAGAAAGATGAGGACTTGCAGCGTGACACCTGGGGAGGCAACCTTGGGAGGCACGAAAAGTGTGGAACCCAAGTCTCCAGGAACAAGGATGGGGTCCCAGGTGGAGGGCCCCCAAATGGCGGTCAGAAGAGACAGGCATTTGGGATGCAAGCAGGACAAGTCCCGGTGGCAAGCGGTTTTTCCCTACAGAGTCTGGAGCTGGGCCCGAGGGAGCAAGGAGGGCATCCAAGCTGTCTTGGGTAGAAGCTGCCTCTGTGGGTTTCCATTCAACACCAGGGTGGGCAGCGACGCTGCAGTCAGCGCCTGAAAGCAGGCATGCTAGATAAGCATTGTCGGCCACCTTTCAGGCAGGTGAAGTGGTTTCCTGAGGACGCTAGCAAATTAATCACACCTTGAGCAACTAAAATTTTAATGAGTAGACAAAACTCTTCTGTGCCGCTTCCTTCTCTGAAATATGCGTAGCCCTCCACATACACATATTTTTTTGTTGTTGTTGTTGTTAAAACCATCATGTGGCAATAGTGTCAAAGACAAATTCAGAAAAGGAAAAATCCAACAGTTCTGCAACCAACTAAATGACTATATTCATTTTTATAGGTTTTTTATCACTCTTGCATAAATAAAATTTCACAAGGCATTTTGCATTCTGCCTTTATCATAGCCATGTATCATAAACACTTTGCGCTTCCATTAGTGCCTGTAATTGTTATCTTTAATGGTTGCAAGATAGAACATCCTGCAGGAGCCAAGTGATTTACTAGATAATATTTTTCTTTCGGATATTGAGGTTCTTTCCAGGTTCGTGTTTGTCTCCGTTATAATGCTCTCATCACAACAGTATGCATGCTTTTTCCCCCCTACTCTTGAGTTATTCCCATAAGTAGAATTACTGCAGTAAAGATTATGAACTTTTTAGGGCTCTTTTATATATTCTGATATTGCTTTGCAAAAGAGTTTTACTCAGTGTCACCTTACAATGGAACACATCAGCAGAATTGCAACTCTGACAGCATTAGGTTTTCTCCCCCATTTTTGCAAAATCAGTTGATGGAAAATGATATATAGAAGTTGCTTTAATTGTCATTCCTTTCCTCACTAGAGGAGATAAAATCTCTTCCATGTATTTTCATTTTATTCCTGACATGAATCACGTACTCATTCTTTGCCTATGTATTTATTTGATGCTTTCCTCCCCCTACATTTCAATGTTACCCCTTTTGTTAAAGTGACACAAAGAATTTATGTAGTCTATTAAATGTTGATGTTTCCATTGTTCCGAAGTTTCACAATCTTGCTACAATCTGTCTTTTGTTTCCTTCCAGTTTATCTGTACTTCGAAGCGTGGCTAAGTATTAGGTCTGTAAAGGAATGTGGACTATTTATTACATGCTACTTGTTTTAGAATTTAATTTTAAAATGAAATATTTAACTCTATTATCAATCCAGAATCTGTCTTTTACATTTCCTGTGGGTCTTACTGAATGCTTTTCTGATTTGCTATCTACATATCATAGAGAGTTTTGTTTAATAATCTTGCCTTCCCCCATTGTACTAAAAATCTGCTTTATTGTTTGCTACATTTTAGATTTGGTTATGGGCTGTCTATATTGCGCGACAGTCTTCTTTTTGAACCATTGCCAGAATGAATTTTGCTTCTTACTGTTTATATTTCCAGATTAAGTTTATAGAAATCGTGTTCAATTGCAAAATACCCTATTGGAATTTTTATTAAAACTGCATTAAATCCGTAAGTTAAATTTAGGAGAATTAGCATTTACCAGTATTGCTAGTATTCTCATTCTATAACAATGAGAATACCACCAAATTATGTTTCATTTTATAGAATGAAGGTTTGCCATTTCATTTTAAAGGCTTAGCTTGGGTTCATTTTAAAGGTTTAGCTCATCATCCAAGTAAATTCCTAAAAATGTAATATCTTGTAGCAGTCATGAAGAGAATCTTCCATTATGTTTTCTAACTAAAAATACTCGATTGCTTGCTTTTGTTTCTACTATTCGGTATTATTGGGGTGTTTTTGTTTTGGCTTGGTTTGGGTTTTTTTTTTTTTTATTATATGGCATCATTATTGTTGTCACTCATGTCAAGGTAAACCTCCTGGGCAGTATAAAGGTCCTCTAGCATGTTCAGGGAATGCCACCCTGCGACTTTCTAGAAACACTTCTTTCCTTCTTTGGTAACTTCAAAGACTGGAACAGAAGAGGGGTCGGGAAGGAAAGGAAGATGAAAGCGCAGGGGCACATCCAGACAGCGATGCCTTGCTTCACAGGCCCCCGCAATGAGGAGGCCCCCACAGCTTTCGCAGGTTGTGACAAATTCAGCAAGGAGCCTTCCTAGAGCCCAGGACCCCCAAAGTGGAATTTAGGGCTTCAGATTATTGAAAGAAAGCAGTTTAGAGCTTCAACAGCCTCAAGACATTTACGTGGGCCTGGGGAGGAGCCACGTTCTCCCTCCGCCTTGTTGTTATATCAGGTTTATCTTCCTAGGAGGCCGTGTCCTCCGGGAACCACCGAAAGAAATGTCAGTGACAGAATTAATTTTGAAATTGCTGGTGAGATGACTGAAATAATGATCTAGTGGAACATTTTTTCCTCTGGACCTGACAGGGCACTTCCCCAGCTCTGCCCTGCTCCACCCCCATCCTGCGAGGCCCTGCGAAATATTCTCCTCCTGCCAGTGACCGCAGCCAAGGTCATTCATGGCAGAGGCAGGACTGCCCTCCCAGGGAAGCCTGGAGGTCTCGGTGTCTGCATCCTCCTTGTGAACGGACCCATGCAGTCTTCCTTCTGGGAAGGAAGATGCTAATTCCAGAATTAGCATCAAAGCAGGAAGAGTCGAATTTGTAGTTGCACCCAAATTCAAATCCAAGCTCGCAAATGACCAGGGGAAAGTTTCTCTGTTCCCATCGTAAAAGGGAGACGAGAGGACCGCTTCCTCCAGTTACTATTTATCCATTTGGGAAAAACGAATATGAATAGGAAAGTCAGTGCCTCCCATGTGCACCTACCTGCCAGTCCCTGATAAAAGCGACGTTGATGTGGCAGAGAACGCATCAGAGATCCATGCCACCTGTGTCCATGGGTAGGGAGGGGAGATGCACATCAAACCGAACGTGAATTCATATTAGCTAATGAAAAATGCTGTGAGGGAAAAAATAAAGCAGAAAAATGAGAGTAAAGGTGATTTTTTAAAAGATTTTATTTATTCATTTTTAAACAGGAAGGGAGAGAGAAAAAGAGGGAGAGAGACTTCAATGTGTGGTTGCCTTTTATGTGCCGGCTACTGTGGACCTGGCCTGCGCCCCAGGCATGCGACCTGACTGGGAATCGAACCAGCGGCCCTTTGATTTGCAGGCTGGCACTCAGTCCACTTGGCCACACCAGCTGGGGCTGGTTGTTCTTTTAGAAGGAGCAGTGAGAGAAGACTTCTCTAACAAGAGATCTGAGCACAGAACTAAAAGCAGTGTGGGGATGGGCCAGGGGAATGTTGGAGGAAGAGCATTCCAGGCCAAGGGAAACGCGTGCAAAGGCCCTGAGGGGGAGCGTGTGTGTGCGAGGAATGCAGGAAGGCCCACGCGGCGGGAGCAGAGGGCTGACGGGGAGCGCGCCCGGTAGGTGGTGAAGCGGCAGAGGTGGCCGGAACCAGATCCGGTGGGGCTGCAAGGACAACCAGGGAGCCAGATCCGCCTGTGGCCTCTTTATGTGTAGCATCTCTGGGTAAACATGGCTTTTATATTTAGAAAAAGTTGTTTAAAATAAAGAAGCAGACTATAAGAAAGACCGTACGCATCCTGCCAAACCTAAAATATTTACAATCTGGTCTTTGTATTTAACTTTTTTTATGTTCATCTTTCCCATTTTATTTTTAATTAAGTTTATTGGGGTGACATTGGTTGATAAGATTATATAGGTTCCAAGTGTACAATTTATGACACGTTATCTGTATATTGCATGGTGTGCTCACCATCCAAAGTGAAATCATCTTCCGCCAGCATATACGTCACCCTTTACCCTTACTACCCTCACCCCCCTTCCCTCCGGTACCACCACACTGTTGTCTGGGTCTGTGAGCTTGTTTTTCTTATTTGTTAATTCGTTGCTTTCAGTTTTATATCCCACATATGGGTGAATTCATATGGTTCTTGACTTTTTCGGTCTGACTTAGCAGGATATCCTCAAGGTCTGCCCATGTGGCCACACGTGGCAGTACTTGATCCTTTCCTGTGGCTGAGCAGTGTCCCGTTGTGTGTCTGCACCACATCTTCATCATCCAACCATCTGTCCAAGGATACCGGTTGTTTCCATGTCTTGGCCACCAGGAATGATGCTGCCATGAACATAGAGGTGCATACATCTTGGCAAATAAATGTTTTCAAATTCTTTGGGCAGATACCCAGAATAGGGGTTGCTGGGTCATAGGGTAACTCTATTCTGAACTTTCTGAGGATCCTCCATACCGTTTCCATGGTGACTGTACCAGTTTACATCCCCACCAGCAGTGGATGACGCTGCCTTTTTCTCCACAACCTCTCCAATTCTTGCTGTGGCCTGTCTTGCTGGTGATATCCACTCTGACAAATATGAGGTGGTATCTCATTGTAGTTTTGATTTGCATTTTCCTAGTAGCTCATGGGATTGAGATTCTTTTCATATTCCTGTTGGCCATTTCTATAGCTTCTTGGGAGCCAAAAACATACAGTGGAGAAAAGAAAGCCTTTTCAATAAATGGTGTGGGATAATTAAATACTACATACAAAAGAATGAAACTAGACTACTGTTTGTCCCCATGTGCAAAAATTAACTCAGAATGAATCATAGACCCTGAATATAAAACCTGATACTGCCTGGTCTTTTCCAGAGAAAATTTGCCAATTCCTGATGCAGGGCCTCGAAGGCCGAGGTGAGGATGTTATACTTCCAAACGCCAAGGCGACCATGGGGGGAGGTTGGGGAGTTGAGCAAGAGAGTAATGTGATGTGATTGGTGGTCTTAAAAGTCTGCTCTGGCCGCCACATTAACTCAGAATGTAAAATGGGGCAGGCGCAGCCGGAAGCAGAGGTGGGAGCTGTGATTAGAGTCCAGGTGAGACAGGGCAGCAGGCGGGACTAGACTGGTAGCCGTGGGGCGTGATGAGAGGGAGAAAGGAGTAAGGGACGACGCCAAGATTTTTGATCTCCACACTCTCCTTACGTTGTGGTGGAAGTTGAGCGGGAGAACGATCTTCTCCGCACCTAGGATTTAACACCTGCAGTTTGCCCACCACTCAGTAGTCAGGGTTGTCTCCTGAAGGTACAGTTTTGATTGCGACACTCTCCTCTCAAAACCCTGCACCAGCGCCCCCTCGCGGTAGGGCAGTGTGTCACAGCACTCCATCACGTGACCTCCCTGCACCGGCGTCCTGACTTGTTCCCAGATGTTTTCATTTTATTGACCCCAACACCGGTCAGTGAAATACATTCCGCTGGTCCCCACGTACAGGTCACACTCTTCCACCTCGAGGCCTTCGCCCACGTGAGTCCCTCTTTCTTGCTGTCGTTACGTGCCAACAGTCCCAGCAGAATGGCGATGGTCCACCTTTTCAGCAAAGCTCTTCCTTAACGCCCTCTTTACCCTCCCGCTGTGTTCCGATGCTCTGTGTCTCTTCAACTCTTTCGCCAGACGTGTTGTTTCTATTTGCAACATGATTTTTTGACACACACGTCTTATCTCCCCAGCCAGACTATACAGGACACAATGCAACGTAAGGTTAAGTAACTCGTCTTTGTTAAATCCCAACCCTGTACTTGGAAACGGTACAACTTTAAGTAAATTACTTCACGTCTTTGAGCCTCAGTTTGTGTTGCTGTTAAATGGAGATAATTACCATAGTTACTTCCCAGCACTAATTAAGAAGATAAAATGAGTTGATTCATGCACAACACTTAGTGTAATTCCGTGCCTGCTGTACAGTTAGAGCTCCTGTAATTCCAGCTGTATGAATTCACCTTCACTGAGGAGCTAAGGATACATCTTTGCATCCTGTTTCGCTGGTGCTTTGTTCACTGGTATTGCACACAGTAGGGGAATGAATATATTACGAAAAGCGGAGCAAAATGAGCTCAAGTTCTAGAGGCAACTCTGACTTCAGTTCCTCCCACCACCACATCCAGCTGCGCAACATATGGCAAGACACCCTCCGAGAGCTTCAGATCCCTCACGTCTAAAATGGGGAAGCCATCTCTCACTGAAGGGCTGTGAGAATGAGCTGTGATGGTGCAGATGAGCTGCACCTGACGCCCAGCGCATGCCCAACAGAAGCGGCCACGGGGATGACGACGACCAAAACTTCGGCAGAGAAGCATCCTCTACCCTGCTCACCCTTCTAGCACTGAAGCCTGGTTACTCCTTAAAGCAGTGGTTCTCAAACTGTGGCCACGGGGCCAGCAGCATCCATCCGTGTCGTGTCCCGGGGACCTTGTTAGAAATGCACGTTCTCAGGCTGCGCCCCAAGCGCGGTGAGACAGAGGCTGTGGAACGGAGTCGGCGGCCTGCGTTCTAACAGCGGACACACACCAGCATCTAAGAAACACCGCCTGAACGGAAGGGGCATCGGGAGGCGAGGAGAGCTCTGGGGCTGTGGTGTGCCATTCAAGCCCAGCTGTCACCGCAGGAAAGGACTTGAGTACCGGATGTTTCCAGCAGCAGCAGCAGCAGCAGAGAAGGGGAGGAGCGTGAGCTCTGGACTGCCCCCTTTCGGGGTCAGCAACTCTTGACTCTTTACTCAGGATGATTCACTGAGGTGACAGAAATGAGGATGAACTGGAGAAAGCTGTGACCCCTAGTCGACACTAGGAAATAATCATTCAGTCTGTGGCTCCATTGAGACATGGGACCGGCTTTGGGAGCATGCACCCACGACATGAGCCATCATGAGCTGTCGGTTAACTTGAGATAATACAAATGTACAGCAAAAATATCAGCTGGACTGACAAGATGTGAAAATTATTTAGTATGACTAATTTTAATGTAAGCTGTTAACACATTTATATTGTAAACACAGGAACTAAAGTTAGATCAAATTATTTCAAGCGATTTGGAAATATTGTGAAGAATATTTAATTCCTCCATAGTATTAAAATCTGGAGAGCACTTAAATATCTCCATAGCCACAGTTATATATAGTTATACACACAGAGAGAGTTATATATAGTTATCAGTTTTTTTTAAAACCTGATACCACATTTATCCTTTTTCTTTTCTTAGGTTCATTGTATGACATTAAAAGTCATCTCTTTGACAGAGTGATTCTGTTAATCCAAATGGAGTTGAAATAAAATTACTGCAGACTTCGTTATCCAGACCCCTGCCTTCTCCCCACACCACCGGCGTTCCCTCTGCTGCCCGAGGCTCCGGTGGAGGGTGAACGCAGGAGACAGGAGAACCTGGGACCAGCCCCTTGGGCTCTGGGTCTGTAACTCTGAGCCCAGTGTGCTGCATAAAGGGTGCCCTTGGCGTATGGAAGGAAAAAGGAGAATGCTATAATTTCTCTTTATGATTAATTTTAATCACAGTCTTTGAATTCTCTTTTTGAGTGTATTTAGGGATGAGGGCCTATGTGCAAGTATCTTTTCCTAAAAGGGGTGTGTGATCAAACTAATTTGTCTCTGAGGGCTGGTCCACATGACAGGGAGAGATTCAGGGAAAAGGTTAAAAATATTGATGCCAAAAAATTCTAGAGTTTTCTGTAGATTCAGTCCTCCATGTTACCTACTCACCTATAACTAGATTAATAGTAGTTTTATCTCATATATTCAGTTGGGATAGTTTAATGTGAATTGGACTAGGGGATAAAGTTGGAAGCAGACTCCAGTGGCTTTCTGGTGGGCTGCCCCTTCTCCCGTGCCTCCCTCTCCTCCGGTTGGGCTGCCCCTGAACGAACAGCCATGGGGGAGCTGCCTGGTGAGGCAGCAAAGGTGCCTAGAGGTCTCTGGACTGAAGGATCTGCTTCTGCAGCACTTGCCTTTCAAAGTCTCGATGTCCACAGTACCTCTCGTTGGTGAGATCTGGGTAAACGGGTGCATTTCAGTGAGTGGGCAGAAGGCACAAGAGCCTTGAAGGGAAAAGACCACGAGGCGCAGAATGTGACCACACGCCTGCCCCCAAGCTGCCTTTCTCTCGCTGGGCTGTAGTTACATCACATTTGTTTCTCTCTCTCTCACTCTGAATGCTTCTGAGAAGTTTCAAAGGAAGGTAAGCCGTACCTCTCTCACCTCCATGCTGCTCTGGTAGAACAACTCCGGGTTCCTGCTGAACCCAGGCAGGGGCCGCTGTGGAGAAGAGGTTTGGCCCCATGCCCCTTCTCCCAAGGATGTTGCATGACTGTGGTCGCAAGTCTTCCCCTGCCCATAGGCTGGCCACTCTCTTCCAGAATGAATTCCTTGGGAGCTTTGCAATGCGTCTTTTCTTTGTAGTTTGTCTTGTAGAATTCTTGCACTGCTTTGCTTCGAGAGAGGCCACAGCCTGGCTTGCACTGACCTTTGTCCTCCTCCTCCCCCACAGGCAGCACAAGGGGGTGGGCACAGGACTCTGCTATATGGCCACGCGATTCTCCTGCGGCACTCCTTTAGTGGAATGGTAAGTACCTCGGGGTGTCCGCTTTCACCATTCAGAGAGGAGGGGAAAGGGAAAGGGGGAGAAAGCACAGGAAACCAGCAAATGTCTAGGTCAAGTGGACATCAGGAGTCATGGGATGTAGGTAATTGTAGCACGTTATTGTCCTGGCTTCTCCTTATAACTTACCTTAATTTGGAATTACTTATTTGCATTTGCACAATGCCCAACAACCCTCCTCCCCACTCCCTGAGGAAAAGGACTGTGATCCCACCAAGTACGGTACCTTGACACACTGGTGCCCGGTAAAGATGGGTCACGTTGACCAAATAAACTATGGGATAGCTGACTTCCTGAGTGCGCAAGGACAACCAGCATAGAAGAAAAATCAAGTAAGATTTTGTGAAATTTCTACTCTTTGCTAGCTGAAGGAAGTGGGTTGGTATCCATCTCCTTCCGTCCTGGAAGAATTTGAGCATCTAAGTTAATCCAGAGGCGTCAGATAGCTGATCAGGGTATATAACTAATTAGGGATCTAGAACCACAATGAACCCAAATGGTGATGACTTGCGTAACATGAATTTTTTTTCAAGTTTTAAATGAATTCATAAAATACATATATTGCAGATCTTTGGCGGGGAATATTAAGGAGACTCGTTGTGATCTCAATCCACTGTAGTATGTGCAATTCTGATACGTTTACTCCCAGTCCCTACGTGTATCGTTTTCACCTGTCAGTGTGTGTTCTTTCTCTGACCCTAATGGAAAACTGTTACATTCATTCAAGACTTCCCTTCCGCACCCTTACACCTGCAGCATACTGCAGAGTTCATCTCCAAGCCTGAATTATCAAATTGGCAGCGGGAGCAGAAGCTGCCTCCTAAATAATTTATTTATTGCAGCATTTCTTCTCCTGAGCCACTGGTAAGACATTGACCTTTTCTGCCTTAACATCCTCCTGCTGTAGTCCTTCATCAAAGGACAGAGAGCAACAGTGACCAGGTGGACGGTTACCTGAGCCGGGATGGAGACATTTAGAGAGTGGGGAAATATTGTACCAGGACAGTCTCTAGAACTGACAGGTGATCATTGCTCTTTTCAGCCTCTGTTGCTTATCCACAAAGGTAAATAAAACCTCAACGCCTTTCTTTTTCTACCTCCATACAATAAACAAAACCTCAAACGGCATATTCTCCTGGCCTTGAAAACTCGGGCTAACATCATGGTAGAGATATGAAGGCTTATGTTATGTATTGTTAGACTTACTGCCTTCCCCCCAAATCCCACTCACCATTAATATAAACTATACTCCTTTTAGGAGCAGCTCTGAGAATAAAGCCTGTGAGCTGTGACTGTGTGCAATGCAATGATTCTTCACTTTCCTGCTGCAGAGAACTAGGACTGTAACCCACAAAGCACGTTCCAAGCACACGCCTGCCTCCCAGGCTCATTCTGAGGTCAGCCACGGTGACTGTCCGTGGAGGAGGACACAAGGGACAGGCCAGGGCTCACTGTCCTCTGGGAAGTGATTTTAAAAAACGTTGTTAAGTTTCACATGCACATGTATTTTTGTAATTGGAAAAAATATATAGACATTATTTGAGAAGTTTTAAAGTTCACAGAAAATTTTAAAAACAAAAAATAATTAAAAGTTGGGTGTTGGGGGGCTCTGCCCACAGGGCCCCACTGGCCGCCACGGATGAGAATAAGTCTACCAAGACATCATCTGCTTGGGGAGGAAAGGTGGCCGATCTCTCAAAGGAGAAGGGCCAAGAGCCTTTTCCTCAATGGGCTTTTATTGGGTTCATTTTGCACAAGAATATAGGCTCATTAATCATTGTCAGGCAGTAAGGATCAAACAATAGATAACACACAAAGAACTCTGAGGGCCTATTTTGAGTCAGGGTCAGATAGCTAAAGGGCTATAAAACTTTGAGGAACAAGCTCACTTCTTGCTTGGATCCTTATGTGATTGAGAGCATTCGAAACAAAGCAGGTTTCACAGGATTTCACATATTCTTTCCCAGGCCTGATCGCCCAGGGAACCCGCCCTTTCCAGCACAGGGCTACACTCACCATCAGTATTGTTTCAGGCTTAAGATATTGTCTCAGGCTTAAGTCAGGCAGGGGCAGCAAGGCAACCAGGAGACTTCTTGCAGACAGAATGAGGACTCAGGCTATGTCAGGATAGCTGAGGGGCGAGGGTCCATCACCCCCTTTTGCTGTAGCCCCCCAAGTCCTTCCTTGGGGCCTCCACATGATCGTGCCTGTCTTAGGTGATTCCCCCCTTGAGGAATCTTACCCGTCGTTAGCTAATCAATCAAGCACTGAGGACCAGTTATGGATGAAGTAAAAGGGGCAGAAGTGGTGCCCCTGCCAGGGAGATAAGCCTTGTCTCCTTAGTGGCTTACAGTCCAAAGGTTGCTTACTCAGCCTTAGCCATGGGGGGGGTTACAGCTTCTGGAACCAGACAGGGCAGTTCCCAACAGCTGGGGGTCATCATGGTCTCTGCCACTGTCCAAAACTTACTTCGGTTATCAGTTTGGTGGAATTTCTCTTAGCCTGGCTGTGAGGCATTTAAATTTTGCATACATGCTAACTATACAAATATACTATTTTGCATTGTTTTCATGCTATTACATAACCTTGATTAAAAAAACAGTTAATGGTAACATAATATTCCACAAAATGACCAAAAAGTACCAAAGTTTATTGACCCCTCTATTAGTGTTGGTCATTTGTGTTCCATTTATATTGTTCCCAATTTAAAAGATTCTCGGAGTATCTTTCAACGACAGTACATTTAATATTTCAAACTTATTTCTATAACATATAGTCTGTTAGGCAAGTCACTGGGTCATCAGGTAAGAATGTCATTGAGCTTTAAGTATGTTATTAAAGTATATTGCAAAAGCATGGTGACGATGAACAAGACGAGCCCTTTTCACAGTAGCTCAATGTTGACATCAACAACTGGGAGCCAAGCAGCTGGGAGGTGCCAAGACCTGACAGAAGAGTGTGATTTCACTTGCATCTGTTTTTGTTGCACAGTATCTAACGTGTTTGACTACGTCAAGATCCCAGACGGATAAACTTGCCTTTGATGTAGGTCTACAAGAACATGCCACAGGTGAGTCCACATTCCCAGATCTCCTGCTCAGTGGGGTCTTGGGCCAAGGACCCTTGAGAAGGATAATGAATATGTTATTCATTTCATATTCCAATTCAACTGACCATTGGGGTCAGGAAATAGGTCTGATAAACTTTTGGGGAATGTGCGATGAAAACACAGGAACCAGGAACAGGAGACTATAATGCTTTAGCACAGTCTGCCATCTTCAAAGGAAAACAAAGTTTTTCGGGTGAAGTACTGAAAATAAGTAGTAGTATTCCTGATAAGAACCGGTGGTAATTAATAGCTACTAAAAAGAAAAACATAGAACAAAAAGGGCGTCAATGATGAAGTGTAATGTCTAGATCTCAGGGGTAATCCCTTTTTATTCTGCTGTGAACCAGCTCTTCCTAAGGCAAAATTTTCAAGTGCCAGGCAGTGCCATCCACCTGCGTGATTTTTACCATTCCAGTGCACCACATTTGTTATCATTTACTTCGTTTTTCTTTAAATGTACTTACTTTCCTACTTAAAATTTTAGAGACAAAAGTTGTATCATTGCTATAAGTAGAAAACTGGTATTGCTTGCTGTAAAAGTAAATATAATGAAAAGAAAGTTATTCAACAATTGTAGTGATGTTGTGAAATACTAAAAAGGTATTAATGAGATAGAAGCTCCAAATTTAAAACTTTTTCTGACTGAATTAGAAGATTTAAAGGCGTAATAAAAAGTTCTCACTGTATGATTTAATGTCGTTTAATTGTTCCTTACCACCAGTGCTATACGTCATATATTTTTTCGTTTAGCCAAAAATATTGACAGTCAAGATAACTGTAGTTATTTATTCATATTACTCTTAAAGTTATAGTATCAAAGAAGGGTCTGACTCGCTGTGGGTTATTCCAAGGATCAACTTTTGGAGATTGTGTGAGGAAAACACAGGAACCACGAACAGGAGCAGTGGACTGAAGTTGAGAGGAGGTGCACTTCACCCAGTGAAGGAAACCCCTTTGTAACACCTGCAGTTACCCAGCAGAGAAACAGCTGGTCTTGGGCTGTGGGGTGCAAACATTCCTGAGCAATCGGATCAGCTCTCAACAGCATTTCATATGGAATTTCTGTTCAGTTGAGAGGTTGGGCTACGTACCAATTAGGATTCTCAGCTGAAGACAGCAGAAACTGATTCGGGTTAACACAAGTGGAATGAGAATTTACTGGAAGAATGTTGGGTAGCACCTGCTGTAAGGCTCAAGCCCCAGGCTTGGAAAAGGGGCAGGAACAAAGAGAGACCAGGGAAGAGAGAACAGCGTAGGTCACACTGCAGAGAGTCATCTTGGATGCACTCCTCAACATCGTAACATTTCCCCCAAAAGAGGAGATTTCATTGTTGGGTAGCCAAAGGAAAAAAGTCCGTGTGGGTGTTCTAAAACTGTCAGGAGTCTGATTTTACAGTTGATATAGAAAAAATCTGGAGTTCAAACCATGGGCACCTGCTGTTTGTGCATCGCACCCAGGGGTGTCTAAGAACGCCTGAGGAGACATCCTTTCTCTCCGCCTCTTCTTTTTGTACCAAGTGGAAAAGTTGGCCTGCCTCAGCTCATTATGGTTTTTTTTTTTTTTCCTAAAATAAGATTATATTTGAATTTGATCTGAGGTTGCTTTGTTTGCAGCTGAAGTGTTATTCTTAAAATATACTTTCCTCTAAGGTGCTTTCAACATCATCTGAAAATTATCAAATGAGTGAAGTACCACACTCTCTGAATGTCAATTGGCCTCTAATATAAACCAGCTGTCAGTCTTGGAGCACGCAATCAGAAGAGTTGTGCGCCATTCTACCTCCATCGGCAAAATGAGTTTAAATTTTTTGAGAGCTGGGAAGAAATTGACCACTTTGTAGTCCTGTGTTCAGGAAATTTATTTAAATATTAGAGGCGCCAATAAAACTGAGGGAAATTGCATCAGATATTACTCTATCCAGCACTCTTTCCTAAATCCCTAAAATCAGGCATGGTGTAAAGTCTGTTGACAGATGAACACATGAACCAACCCAAATTCAAATTGGCCAATCAGAAGCTGACTGAGGCAGAAGACAGATGGGAAAGGGTTGACCAAGTGTTCATGAAAAACTAGAGCCTTTTAACACAATTTATTTTACCTGTCTCACCCAAACCCATTTCATACTGTCCTTGAGGAAGGCCAGCCTGGTATTTGTGAGGGAGAAGGAGAATGCGTGTATAGCTCAGGTAAGTTTCAACATTGCCTGGGGGAGTCTTCTCACTTCAGGAGGAGATGCACCCAGAATTCAACAGAGTACCCAGGCTGTTTCCTAGCAGGTCGTTCTATGGATGCACCTTGGGCTCAGAAACCTATTCTAAGTTGAAAACAAGTACATGCTCAATAGTTGAGTTGAATCGCTAGGATAGTGTGGGGACAAGTCTGAAGGCAGTTACTTGAACAATTCGGGAATTCCCCCTACATAGAGGATATTAAATAGTTTGACTGACTGACTTAAAAGAACTGCTGGTCATCCTGGCCAGGTGGCTCAGTTGGTTGAAACATCATCCTGTGCACCAGAGGTCTGCAGGTTCAATGCCCAGTCAGGGCCCATACCCAGGTTGCAGGTTCCATCCCCTCTTGGGGCACATACAGAAGGCAACAGATTTCCTCTCTCTCTCTCCCCCGCTCCCCCCTCTCTCTCTCCCCCCTCTTCCCTCCCCCCTCCCCTCCCTCCCCCCTCCCCTCCCTCTCCCCACATCTTTCTGTCTTTCTAAAGTCAGTGAACATGTCTTCAGTTGAGGATTAAAAAAAAGAATTGCTGATCATTTTCCCCTTGGTTTTGGTTACCGAGTCCTTTCTTTTTTCCTTTTAAGGGTTTTGGTGGTTGTTTTGGTTTTAGCATTTAGAGGTAGCTTTAAAATGAGACTTAGGAGGAAATAAATATGAAAACAGTGCTTTTAGTGTTTTTTATGTATTTTAGAGTCATCAACTGGCCCGTATCCTGTTGATTCTGGGCGTGGCCCTGACCACCGAGCTGTTCCCAGGAGAGAGGGCAGTAGAAGAAGTAGGCTCTTCCTCCATTTCCCAGTCTAAGACCCACTTTATCCCAAACACTGTTGGTGGTCCAGAATATTTAATGGCTATAAATATCATTTTCCCCTGGAAATGTGGAGGTTAACCTACCTTTTGTCATGAAATTATTTATTTAAGATTTTATTTAATTTTAGGGAGAAGGGAAGGGAGAGAGAAAGAGGGAGAGAAACATCAGTGTGAGGCTGCCTCTTGCACACCCCCTACTGGGGACCTGGCCCACAACCTAGCCATATGCCCTGACTGGGAATCGAACTGGTGACCCTTTGGTTCTCAGGCCAACACTCAATACACTGAGCCATACCAGCCTGGGCTTGTCATGAAATTTTAAATTTAATCGAAATAAGTATAATTACTTAAAGTAATGCCTATACATAGTTTAAAGAAGTAAAGAGTCCTTTTACACTTATTGAAAACATCAGTCTCTTCCCCCGCCTTTCCCTCTCCTGAACCCCCGCCCTCTCTCGGGGCACCTACTTTCAGTTCCTCTAGTATTGTTTACCACTTGTTTATGAATAATATAGCATACTATTTAGTTATTATTTCCAGATTAGGTGTTATCTACTGATGGTTCCAAATGAATAGTAAAAAATAACTCTTATGGTCCATTCTTTCGTATCTGCTTCCCACCCTCCCAATATATTTACATATAACTACCAAATCAATATAAACTACTTCTATTGCTATAACTGTCACTTTTATTTGCCAAGGAGACTCATCGCATACTATGCTCAGTTCACTTTATTGTTTTTAAATTTTCCAGTGGTTAATAATTGACTTATTTGAGCCCCATCTGGTGTAGCTCGGTGGTTTGAACACAGGCCTGTGAACCAAAGGGTCACTGGTTCAATTCCCAGTTGGGGCACATGCCTGGGTTTTGGGCCAGGTCCCCAGTAGGGGGTGTGCAAGAGGCAACTGCACATTGATGTTTCTCTCCCTTTCTTTCTCCTTCCCTTCCCCTCGCTCTAAAAATAAATAAATAAAATCTTTAAAAAATAATTGCCTTATTTTATTTTCTGCAGCTTAATCATTCATTCATTTCCAAGCTGTTCCACAGAACTGAAATTCTCCCCTGATCAGATTCGATCCCATTAGCCATTCATTCTCTCAGTTTTACCTTCTTAGAATCATCCACCGTCACCCAGGACATTCCCTTTGCCCTCTCCTAGATTCCACGTTTCCCAGATCTCATGTGTTTCTCCCTTCTTGGTTTACCGCCTCACTTTGGTGGAGCCCATTATCCAGTAGCTTTTACAGAAAAGATTCGCAGGAGGTAAAACTGTCATCTGAGAGTTTCTTAACTGCAGCTTTGCAAGTAATTCACAGTATTCAGCATGGGAAATTTTCTTCTTCTCAGCATCCCAAAGGTTTTTATCTATTTTCTCTAAGTTTACGGTCTGCCCATTTATTGATTTCGGATCCTCTGCATATGACCTGTTTATATTTTCTGGGAGCTACTTCGATCTTCTCTTTTGCCCTAACATGTGAAATTCCACAGCCATATGTTTAGAGCTGGATCCTTTGTCTTCTAAGCCTCACAGGCATGGACCCTGGTGTAGGTCTCTCTTCTCTACTGTGCAAGGCACTTTGTAGACCTTTCCCATCTGAAAATGCTCATCTCTCAGCTTTGGAAGCATTTTTATACTATTTATTGGTTTTCTTCCTCCCTTTTCTCTGTTCTGCTTCCTGGAAATTCTCTAGATTGGTTTTCTAATTGTCTTCTCCTTCCTGTTTCTGCTTTTCTTTGTTGTTCTTTTTTGGGAGAAATTTTCAACTTGATCCTTAACCCTTTCTTTCTCTCTTTCTCAGAATCAGAGAGTTTTTCTTTTTCTCCAAAGGGATCCCTCCTGGACATGTTCATTGCTGCTTCATTAATATACTACTTCTTATCTCTCTGAGATTATTACTATAATATTTTTAAAGTTTTCTTTGGCTCTCTTTAACCTTTGTTTTCCCCAAGTCCCTCCCCTGCTTTTTGTTTTGTTCCTGTCATTCCCATTAGACTTTCCTCAGATGCCCGGTGATCCTTTGCCTCCCCGTTCAGGTTCAGATCAGAGTAGTAAGAGCTGACTGGAAGCCCCGAGTGTGACTTGCCCTCTCTTAGAGCTCACTTTTAGGCAATCCAGGTGGGACCTAGGCATTTCACAGGAGGTGCCAGGACAGCAGCATCTTTTATCTTGGGTATTTGGCTTCCCTAAAGAGCAATCCTCAAATTTGGGGGTGGGGAGGGAGTCAGCAACACACCTGGCATTCTGGAAGCTGAAGGATGGAGGCAAAGAGAAGGGAGCTAGAGTTACTAACCAGGACATAGAATTTTAGCTATTCTCTATCTTCAGTATTCTTTACCTCCTTGTCTGACAGTGCCTGGCATTTCTAAAACCAGACTGCCGATGGTTCATCATTCCATGGACTTCTTCTGTTGGGTAGAGGAGGAAGGCTTCCCTATCTGTGTATGCAGCACAGAAAAAAGGGTGCAGGGAGTTCAATGTTCCTTTAAAACCTCCAGCCAGCCCTCCTGTTTTCAACCCCGTCTCCTACTGCTGCCTGCACAAGTAACTGTTAGCTCCGGTTCCAGAGGCTTCCTGGGTAATACGCAACGGAAATGGCTCTATTTCCTGAGATTGGCTTCTCATCCATTTTCTCACCCAAAGACTTGAGTTTTAGCTTTCTCTGGGCTAAAACCATCTATCTTCTTTTTTTACAACATGTCAGTTTCTCTTTATTGCTGTTGACTTCACATCCTGCTATCTTAGTTCTTGTAGATTTAGGCTTTTTGAAAAATCTCTCATCATCTTCAGTAGAAATGCTGATGTTTTAGTAGAATCCATGGAAGGGTCGGGGCAAAGATTTAAAAAAAAGTCTGTAAGTGGTCAGTAGTCTAATGAAGTCAGTTCTTAAGGATTTGTAAGTGTCTATGGAGAGAGCATTTTTCTCTATGTATTAAAAATACTTGGGCTTCTGTAGCTGCTGGCCTCCAATACGCTTTCCAACATTGCCTTTCTGTTGAAAAAACAGAGACATAGAAAAAACAATCAACATAAGCAAAAGCAGATGTGGGGCTAGCTGGAATGCCTACGGATAAATAGAAATTGAGATCTGGAGTGTGTGTGTGTCTGTGTTTGGAGGGTTACTATTATCAGGAGCAAACAGAGTGAGGGTCAGAATTACAGACAAGGGCTTCTGTGAAGCAATGACTGACCTGAAGAGTCTTTATGTAGGAGAAGCCTGTTGGTGGACCATACACCCCGCTTCCAAACAGAGGTCCGAGGGAGAAAAAGTTCGAATTGGAGATGACCTCATCCTCGTCAGCGTGTCCTCTGAAAGATACCTTGTAAGTACCTCCTAATGCAGGCGTCTTTCATTTCCAGAACATTTCCCTTTGGAACGGTCCGTCACGGAGAACAGAGTCACAACAGGTTGCGCAGGATAAGATAGATGCCCTTACATAGCATACTTAAGAGGCGATCAAATCCTCTCCCCTGCCAGGTTGTCATGGGGCCTGGAATTTAGCTGTGAGGGATCCTTTCAGAATAAGGCGCTGTGCCCAGCAACCTCTGGAGCAGTTTAGCTCCAGGCACTTGCAGAGAAAGCCAGCTACGTACACATTAGCTGCCATTACTGTGAATGGATCACATTGTTTAGCTCTTGTCCAGTGAAGAGCAAGCCTGAAAGAATGGGATAGAGGAAAATAAGCTGCTGTTGGACAAAGAAATGAATTTAAAATGTTTCAGCATGCGAGATGTCATAGCGGTTGGAAGCTGCAGGTAAGATTTTGCACCTGGGGATAGGCACTAGGCTCTCATCACTGACATCAAGCCCTTGGCTTGTGGGGGTGGGGGAGTAGGGGTGTGTGTGTGTGTGTGTGTGTGTGTGTAATATCTGAGGATCAGAGAAATGTCAGAGGTAAGTTTTTAAGCTTCTGAATGCCAATCCTGTTGGCAGACTTTACATTGCCTAGACCGAAGACTGGAGTGATTTTTTCCCATTTGTGAGTTCTGTGTCCTGCCAAGAATAAACATTTTATAAATTCCTGTGGAATCAGGGAGCCAGCTGAAGGGATGAAGTCAACACTTGTCTGTCACCTCTGGAGCTAAAACTTCGTCTTCCCTGAATAGCATCCCACTTTGAAGCTGCTTCTAGATTGAGTGAAGAAATCTTTCACAGCTATGCAGAAAGAGCCAGATGATGCTAAGGCTGTTTAATTTGATCCTTAAAATTCTAGGAGAGCTGCTTCTGTCAGGACCGGCCAGGTGATTTAAAGGATGTCTCATTTTTGTTTCTGCCACAGCATCTCTCAATATCAAATGCTAACATACAAGTGGATGCCTCCTTTATGCAAACCCTCTGGAATGTACATCCTACGTGCTCAGGAAGCAGCATCGAAGAAGGTATGCTTTTTATACGCATGCAGCCCTCAATCTGCCAGTCTGCCTTGCGCTGTATATATTGACATTTTCTGCCGCCTCCCAACTCCCACGTGCATGTCTCGATACACAGTTAGCATGATTTTAGTTCACCTGACTTCCTTTCTCCGCTGTTGGTATGGGTTATTTTCTGTCCTAATTTCTGATCACATGAGCATTCCTGGAATTATTTTTAATCCTTTGGAGTCCACTATTATTTTAGCAACGTATGCATTTGGGACTTGGATATGCACCTTTCCTCATCTACTGACTCTTCATTTTTATTTACAGTGATAGTTGTAAGTGTACAGACCTCAGCAACTTAAATTTTAGAGGAGATTATTTGCCCAGAATGTGATGTTGTTAATATTTCTCCCCAAGGCATTTCTCCATACAGGTGGGAGGATTTTTCTTTATAATAAGAGTACATTTGGCTTTGTGTTTCAACTTCTATTTCTGGAAGGCCATTTAAAAATAAATAAAATATTCTCAGTATTTTATTTTTCCTTTGGAAGTAAGAGCATCAAAGTTTGTTCAACATATCCTATTTCTTGGATCCAGGCAAAGTCAATGCACCTTTCAAGTTATGCAGTAAATATATTGGCCTTATCTTCCTCACGGGTAACGTCCCAGCTGAGCAGAATAATCGAATGTCAGTGGCCTGTAGGTCATCACATCACATTCCAGCACTTTAGAGCAAGATCAAAATTTTTTTAAATATTTGCATCACAGACTTTAACCCTGTTTTTAATCCTGAGCCTAGCAGTTTCAAACTAGGAATGTCCTCCTATGATAAAATGTTTGCAAATGGCAAACTGAGAGTGTTAAGGTGATACCCCAGTTTCAGAAGGCATCACAGCTCAACTGAGTAATCAGGGAACAGCAGACTTTTAACCCTTTCAGCAACTTGTGGAACATTTAGCCATCTTGTTTTATGCCAGAATTAACCCACCACCCTCTGTCAGTTGTCAATCGTTCCCTTCCTATGAGGAATCAGGAAATTCTGGGTTTAAATCTTGCACAGGGGAGTTTTGACTGACTCTTCTCCATGTTAAATTTTCATTGTTACTGTGGGAATAAACTTGTTTCCCAGTCCCAAAAGAGGGCTTGTGGAGACTAATTAAGAAGTGTTTGCAAATCACATCAGGAAGGTCCTTCCAGAAGTGTTGAGTGCCCTTGTCATAGAAGCTGGGCAGCTCATCACATGAGTCATCTGGCCCTATAGACACCGGCCTTTCAGGACATACTGGTGAGAAAACCACTGCAGCCCTTGAGAGTGTAAGTGACCCTCATCATGATCCTTCTTTCCTGACTGTTGCCCTGCATATTTCAATTAAGAAATGCTGTGATGGGCTGGCACTGGGCAGTTTTCTCCGTGTCGATAGAATGTTGATTGGGGGAGCCTGAGGACCGTAAGTGGTGAGCTCCCAATGGGGCCTCACCATCATGAGATGACGGGGAGTTTACGCAAGAGCGTGATCATGGATGATTTTCATTTTCTAAATAAATTGGCTGTTAAGAATTCCCCTACAGTATGTCACAAATTATCTTAATGCAAAAAAAAATTGATGTAACTGAAAATATTAGTATAATCACATTGACAAATAATGGAAAAAGACTTCTGAATGTCTGGGGGAAGTTTAAGAAAAGCTTGCCTTGCCTGGATAAAAAATCATAAAACGGAGGAGCATCCCAGACCGCCCCTGCACAAGGTGCACTGGTAACGCTTTTCTCCTCTGGCCCGACTTCTCATCCCTGCTGATTTCATCCAGCACCCGAATAGCATGACGGCCCCTAAAGTGATCTAATTACGTAATTGAAAAATAGTCCTAATACAGACATTGAGCATATTAAGTCCGTTATGTCTCCTGAGAACAGACTAGCCTGGAGAATTTTTTAATTCAGTAGGATAAAAAATGCCTACTTTTGTCCTGGCTGGTGTGGCTTAGTGAATTGAGTGCCAGCCTCTGAACCAAAGGGTTACTGGTTCAATCCCCTTGACTGGTGCAGTCAAGGCACATATGCCTGGGTTGTGGGCCAGGTCCCCAGTAGGGGGTGTGCAAGAGGCAACCCCACGTAGATGTTTCTCTTCCTCTCTTTCTCCCTCCCTTCCCCTCTCTCTAAAAATAAATTTAAAAATCTTTTTAAAAATGAACACTTTTCTGTGCAAGGTAAAGCTCGGACTGGGACCCCTCTCCTGCTATTGCGTGCTTAGAATTAAGGCTAGGAATTTATTTGGAGATGAATTGGTCATCATGTGCTTGAATTTTACTGTTTCCTATGCATCTCTGAACCCCTTAGCCATTCCGATTCCTTTCCTTGTTCTAAAAGCTAAGAGCCTATTGATAGCAGCATCTACGCTTGTCAACTCAGGAATACTGGAGTATCATTCTGCTTCCCCCAAAGCGGTAGGATCAGTGCCCAGTTTTGATCTGTGTTTGCTAAATGCATTCAGAAGCTAGCTTCTCCTAAGACAATGCTTCATAACAGTTTGCCAGCCCCCTCCCCAGCACCTTCTTTCCTTCCCATGACTGCAGTCTGATTTGGGTTTTGCCACAAAGCACACGCAGTGAGATCTAGGAGCTCATCCAGGAATTTGGTGTCGAATGTCTTTCCATCACAAGCGGTTGGAAAATCCTTATCTCCTTAACAGTAGCAACTTATTTTCTTTTTGGTTCTTAATGCTAGGAATTGACACCATTTTCACCTTACTTTTTGATGTTGGACTTGCTCATCCCTGAAACCTATTTAACTTTCAATGTTAGAGTTGTTTTGACACCGTTGTCTTTTCCGCCTGAGGCCTGAATTCACGGAATCTGTAATTTCCCAAAGGCGTCTGTCTTGGCATTTTTCATAACTGACACAGACCTGCACAAATGTATACTTTTAAACATGATATTCTCTTTATTAAACTAGTCATCAGTTCATGGTAGAATGTAACTCTCTTCCTACAGGATACCTACTTGGAGGGCACGTGGTACGTCTTTTCCACGGTCACGATGAGTGTTTGACGATACCATCTACGGATCAGAATGACTCCCAGCACAGGTGAGCTGACAGCTTCCTCCTCCTCCTACCTGTCCCCAGTCTCAGGTGACTCACACTGAACAGCTTGCATGTGGGTGTGGCCACAGATGAATTCTGTAACTGGCGGTCAATAGCAAACCCCACTTCATCCATGTGTTGCAGTTTGTAAACAGGGATGGCAGACACTAGATTTGACTCACAGGTACATGCAAGGTCTGTCCAGAGGTATCCAGCCATGTACTATGAAAAATAGAGACATTTATTTATTGAAGAAGATAGAAAATACAAGAAACATTGTACATAGGACAATGACACCTCAGTCCCCTTCAGAGTAGGCACCTTGGGACCTCACACAGTTCTCCCAGTCTCCATCAGCTACCCTGTCATGTTTTCCTGAATCTCATTGATGGTCTGAAATCTCTTCCCTTTCAAAGGTGATTTTAGTTTAAAGTCACAGGGTGCCAAATCTGGGATGTAGGGGGGCGGAGTCACCTGGGTGATTTGATGTTTCACCAAAAAACTCTGCACAAGATGTGATGCGCCAAGTGGGTGCGTTGTCGTGATGGAGCTGCCATTCACCACTTGCCCGTAGCTGCAGCCTTCTGAATCATCCAAATAGTTTCTGCAGAGGAATGTTCAAGCTTGTGCAAAATCTGATGCAGATTCTTTGGTCTACTTGCTCAGTCATTTTGAATGGGATGACCACGTGGTACATGTGCTCACTCAATGGCATCTACCGCCCCCAGTGACTAGTACAGTGAAGTCATCATTGTCCACCCATGTGCATTCTGGTCCACTCTCCTTGGCTGCCAGGTTACATCAATGTTGTGCAAACCATTTTTATTATATTAATAATGGCTGGACTTTTTACAGACAGTCCTCAAATATACATGTACTGCTTCTTTGGCAAGCAAATCCATAATGCTTCCCAACCCCTTTATTTTCTTTGGTTGCTCCTGTCTCTAAGGAGTCTCTGGTAGCATTAATTGTAGCCTGAATCACCCTCTTCAGTAATAGAAATCAAGCTAATGACTCTAATGGGTCTGTGCGCTTACATAAATCATCCACCAGGCTCTTCACAAGCAGATCATCACTATTATTCCCCTTTCATGAGCTAAGTAATTAAGGTGGAGTTTGGTGATTCCCTTTTGCTTAGTACCGAATGGGACTGGAGGAACCGTGTGTCAGTACCCAGCCGGAGCTGGGTTTAGCAGGGGTGGTGCCCACGGCTACATTCAGAGGATGCTGTTGACAGTGGTGCTCTTTCTTCTCCTCTAGTTGACCCATCAATGAGTGTTTTTTTTTTTTTTTGAAATGTAAAACCGAAGAGGGGAAATACTAACACAGGTCTTAAATTCCAACTGAGGGTGCTTCAGACTGAATTTGGAACAGCACTGAGTCTGATATCCTGGCAGTAAAACATTCTTTGTTTTTGCCTCATGCCTAAGGGAACCTTGTCAAGTGTCTCTTTCACTTTATTAGAAACATGGGGCCACATCCACACAACTTAGAAATCATCTGGGGCAGGTTCCTACCCTGAAGACGCACACGGAGCGATCTTAGATGGGAGCCTAGAAGCCAGAGCTGCGGACTGTCCGTCCAGGGCTCGTTCCTTACGTGATGTACGCAAGGAGCCCTGGGAGCCATGAGCTGGAACATACTGTTGTGTATCTTAGAAACCATCCATTGGCAATACGTATTCCTTCTTGTCCTGAGTCTCTTCCTGCTTGTTCTGTCCTCTGAGTATCCCTTTATGGGAAGCAGATGTGCCGTGGGAACCAGAGCAGAGTCTGGGGCACACAAAGTGCAGACCTATGGCAAATGCCTGGTTAATCCACTTGCCACCTCCCTGGCACCGGCCCAGTGGTGAGGCACACTTGATTTCCCTTAGGATTCACTGAGGATTCCATGTTCTACATGATGTCATGTGGTCCTGTGCACTTACAATTTCCATTCCCTTTCCTTTAAACAGTGAATTATGCAATTGCCTGGGTAGTGTCTCTCTTAATATTTTTATTCTGCTGCGCCAGGGGAAGGTTCGCAGGTGGATGAATCACTGAAGTTTGGTGGATGAGTTTTCCAGAGTTACACCTAAGATGGAATCCATCAGAACTCGCTAGTTCGTTCTTCTCAATCCTGTTCTTCTTTCAAGGACAGGAATATGGGAAAAATGAAACACTAACCTCATACATGGCTTCCCCCACCACCACCACCACACACCTGTCATTAAATATAGAGCCATATTAGGAGCAGCCTGTGCAGAAATGATACAGCTTGAAGAGCTGTGCCATTTGGTGGGCACTTTAGTCAGGTCGTTCAACAAGATCCTGACTAAAAGGAAAGGCTTTATTTGAAAGGAAGTGCTGGGGAGAGTGAAACAGATGGAAAGGTCCCAAATGGGCACCTGAAGCAGGCACGCGTTTCATCACTGAGGTGAGAGTGAAGGTGGCCTTCCCTGGGCTGAGGATTTCTCAGGATCTAACTTGTGTTTTTTTACAAAGAAATTCACAGGTAAAAATGAGAATGCCTAAATGCATTCCTCAGTAAGGAAGTGTGAAGGGGTTGAGACTGGGCTGAGTATCTTTCTTATACTGGAACCTGAATTTTTAGGTCACCTGGCCTCTTAATTGAAGTGGGATGCCTTATCATTATTTGCCGTCTAGGTAAAGTGAGTGGCAGGCCTCATGGCTGTCTTATGTCAACAGGTAAATTCTCAGAACTGGCCAGGATGGCCAGGAATACTGGAATCTGGGAGAGCACTAAGGAATAGGGAATAGAGAACACACTAAAAAAATAAACCCATGGGAGCGATTCCACTTAATAGGGCTGACTTTCAGGTGGAAATAATTTCTCTTCCCTCTAAAGCCTGAGAGTGGTGAGGCTGGATTGAGAGGCCGACTGTCCCAGGGTGCAAACCCAAGATCAGTCTAGCTTTCTGAGCTCTGATCCTTGTCTGTGCCTCTGGCTTGTCAAGCACTAAGTCACTTAAGCTGTTGAAGTCAAGGCTAAGCTGTCAGCCAAGCTTTCAAAGGCGCCTCAGCTCACCACCCACTCTGCTCCTCTCCTTGAATAATTGTTTTAGAGAATGGGAACATGTTGTTTCAACCTCTGTAACCTTGAGAGAATAAATGGAACAAGCTTCCAGCATTGCCTTGGTGGGTAGGACTAACCTTCCAGAATTCTTTAGCTATCAGAAGGAGAGGGTTCTCTAATTGTGCGGCCTAGGGTGAGCTGCCCCACCCTCTCCTCCTTAGAGATCCCTCCAGCCTTCGGTGAGGAGAGAGAAGCACTAGTGAAAACCTCAACACATTTTCTTGTGTGGCTAGGAGGCTAGTGCAGTATTACTGCTATTCTAGGCCTGGTACACAGACACCTGGGGTGTCGAAGCAATAAAGTAACGTAAGATTTCTTTCCTAATATTTATTACATATGTGCTGATAATGTGTACATTTGAGGAAGATTTAGAATATCTTCAGTCATCCTACCACCCAGAAGTAACCACTGTTAATATAATTTTTCATGGTATTTCTGTACCATTAATTGCATTTTTCGATGCATGTTTATAAACATCTGTATTTAAACAAAATTTGGATTAATCCACAGTACATAATATTTTGTGTCTCTGGGAGCATCTTTGGGCACATTGACCCAGAACTGCCTTTTGACCCAGTGATCCTACTTCTGGGAATATATCCTAAGAACACAGAAACACCAGTTTGAAAGAACGTATGCCCTCCCTTTGACTCTCGCTCTGCTGACTTAGAGAAACAGCGACGGAGCCTCCGCAGGGAGCTGTCCCCCGTCTGGTGCTGATCAGTGTCAGGAACTAATCTCCACCTCTGCTCACAGGAGGATATTCTACGAAGCCGGGGGAGCTGGGACACGAGCCAGATCTCTGTGGAGAGTGGAACCCCTTCGGATTAGGTAAATGGAGGGTCAGGGTGGTGCTCTTCTCAAGATTGCTTCCTTTTCTGGTACAGTCCTTTCTCTTAATACTATTTCATTTGTTCCATATCACCCAGCACACCCTCTGAAGTTTCTGTAACTTTGTTTTTAAAGAAGAAGAACAATGACAATCTCTCTCTCTCTCTCTCCCTCTCTCTCTCTCTCTCTCTCTCTCTCTCACACACACACACACACACACACACACACACACACACACACACCCCTCTATCATGATTTCCAAGACCTCTGTTTTGATTATAAAGCCAGGCAGCTCCTCTGCCCCTGCAGCGTCTGCATCACGAAAGGCAAGCTCAGTCATGACCACCTGTCGTCAACAGCGCTCTTCTCCCATTTCTTTCCTTAACCAAATTCTCTGGCATCCACACCAAGTCCCCTTCTTCTCAGCGCTGTTGGCTCCGGTGGAAAGTTACCTTTCAGTGGCAGAGCGGTGGTCATGATGATGTGAGGTAGGGAAGAAGAGAGCATCGCTGAGAACGTAGCTGTGAAGAAATGGCATTTGCCAGAACTGGTTAGAAGCAGTGCTGTGTCTGGTTGGAAGGAACAGGAGGCTGGGACTCTGGATCTATACGCTTGAGCAGAAACATACGGTCTCTAAACAGCAGACTGCCAAAGGGCATCCGAGTAAGCTCTGGGCCTTCATTTGGCTGAGAGGGACTGCAAGTGAGGCTGGATGCTTGGGATAGAGAGGAGGTCAAGGGTGGCCATCTTGTTTTTCCTTCTCTAACTTTCTGTCTAGCTCTCTGCTCATTCTCCCCGTGAACACATGTTCAAAGTAACAGCCTCTCTCATGAAGGATTCTCAGAATAACCCATTAGCAATCAGAAGACGATACTGCAACTTCTCTTATACATACACATACACACATTCAACTTTTTACTGAGAGCTCTGGAGACAGTTGGTGTAAGGAAAACTGGTTTTAAGGAACACCTGCTTGTTACCTGGCTTGGGGCTTTACATTCTTTTTCCAGCCCTGTTAAAATTTATACTCTGTTTCTCAGGATATCAGCCCATGATTCTTACTTAATGGACTTGTATAAAAAGTCAAAACAAGTGTGTACATAGACTTCTAGTGATGGTTGTTTATTTCCCCAGCATTTAAAGCTTGAAGAATTTAAGCTTTTCAAGAAGGTACTTTGGATTTGCCAGTGCTCCAAAGAGTTGGATGAAAAGTTACTTTAAAATTTGGCACATGTATCTCTTAAATGTTTCATCCTAACTTAAAACATAAATGTATTACAGATTATTCAGTGGATAATTTCTCCCTGACACTTACTGTAACTTTCATTGAATGCCAAGCTTTTGAGGTAGGACCATAAAAAATTTGGTATTCAACATGGGATCTTTCTTATCTTATCTCAAGTGTGTCACCCTGTTTTCCTTTTCACCCATAGACTTTATTGCCTTCTAATATGCCACAGTATTTATTTATTAGGCTTATTTATTATCTTCCTCTCTCTGGCAAGTATAAGCTGCACAAACATTTTTGCTCTTTCTCTTGGAGATTAGACTTCTGTGGTGGAAAAGTGTTTGAGTTCAGATAAGCACATTTGGAAAGGCTTTGCTTTCCCAGAAACAAGTTTCCCTTAAAAGGGCAACCTTCCCATTCTTTCTTCTGTTTTTGTTTTTGCATTAAAGATACTTCAGTCGAGTGAAGGAAAAATGGGAAGCTTGAACCTTCCAGTGAAAGTAGACTATTGCCCTGCCCCCAGGATCCTGTTTCTTGTTGGTGTTCTTAAGGGTGATCACAAGAGAGCACCATGCTTAGTTTTAGGTGGACAGAAAATCCTAGAGCAACCCAGAGGGTTGGTGCTTTGTCCCTTAGGGGATGAACTGTGGACGCCTTGTAAGTCTGCTAGCGTGTGTACGGAAGCGCAGAATGAATATTGAAAAGGACTTATTTTGGGGCAAGTGCAATTTATCATCTGTCTCATCTGCCCAGCTGGAGTGGCAGTCACATCAGATGGGGCCAGGCATTCCGGCTGCGGCATCTCACCACCGGCCACTACCTGGCCTTGACAGAGGACCAAGGCCTCCTACTGCAAGATCGGGGGAAGTCAGACACCAAGGCTACAGCCTTCTCCTTCAGGGCATCAAAGGTAAGGTCTGATGAAGTGGACTTTGACCTTGTTCTTAAAGCAAAAACTCTGAAACCATCATATAGACCTATGACTGAAAGGAAAGTAGCCTGGAAGAAGATGCGATTGGAAGTTAAACCTGTGATACTCACTTCCTTCTTGTATCTCTTGAAGTGAGTTCATGGAGGAATGTGTACCTTCGATGAAAGTTGACATCTTAAGAGAGAGAGATTTTAAAGGAGAGTGAAGAACCTGAGACAACAAAAGGATCGCAGGAGTGCGCATTGTTGCTCAGAGGCTAATGGAAATTATTGATGTTTAGTACTTAATTCTAAGTATTTCTAATACTTTTAAGTCACATGCTTCATTCCTATAAAGCAATGGTAACATGGGGGTATAATTTCAGTGGTACCCTTGTTTGAATCAAGGAAATGGTTTCTTTCAGAAAGATTCAGAGAAGGCATATTTCTGGACATGACATCTTCTCACCATTTTTTTCTGTTATACAGAGTTACTCATACCTTCCTCATCCTTTTCCCAGGTCTTCTCTCCAGATCTCTTAGCTCTTGCCTATTCATCCCCCACCTCATTAAGAGTGGATCTTGTGTTTGTTAGATTAACCCCACATGTGCAGCTTTGCCATTTGACATGTATTTAGACAACTATTTTTAACCTCTATTTTCAATGTTCAGGTTTTGACTCCTCACAACTCAGAGCTGCATCTCATTGGATGGTCAGAATTGTGGGCTGAGCTAACTTTTTTCATTGTTTATACTATTACAGTTGTCCCAATTTCCACCCCCCCACACTTCATCCCCCTCCAGCCAGTCCTCTCCCAACTTCCATAGTCATTCTGCACACCATTGTCTATGTCCATGGGTCCTTCCATATGTTCTTTGACAAATCCCTTCACCTTCTTTCAAACAGTCCCCATCTCCCTCCCCCCCTCTTCTAGCTATCAATTTATTCCATGATTCCATGCCTATGGCTCTATTTTGCTCATTACTTTATTATGTTCATTCAATTCCTCTTATAAGTGAGATCATAGGGTATTTGTCTTTCACTGACTGCCTTACTTCACTTAGCATTATAGTCTCCAGTTCCATCCATGCTGTCATGAAAGGTAGGAGTTCCTTCTTTTTTTCTGCTGTGTAGTATTTCACAAATATGTAGTACATTTATACAGTGAATTTTTTAATCTACTCATCTATTGTTGGGCACTTAGACTGTTTCCAAATCTTGGCTATTGTAAATAGTGCATCTCTGAACATAGAGATATATAAGTTCTTTTGAACTGGTGTCTCAGGATTCTTAGAATATATTCCCAGCAGTGTAATTTCTGAGTCTACAGGCAGTTTCGTTTTTAATTTTTCAAGGAAATTCCATACTATTTTCCACAGTGGCTGTACCAGTCTGCAATCCCACCAACAGTACACTAGGGTTCCTTTTTTTCCACATCCTCACCAGCACTTGTTGTGTGTTGATTTGTGAATGATCACCATTCTGACAAGTGTAAGGTGCTATCTCATTGCAGTTTTAACTTGCATCTCTCTGATGGCTAGTGATGTTGAGCATCTTTTCATATGTCTATGAGCCCTGTGTATGTCCTCCTTAGAAAAGTGTCTATTCAGGTCCTTTGCCTGTTTTTTATTGGATTGCTTGTCTTCCTGCTATTGAGTCATATGAGTCCTTTTATATTTTGGAGATTAGACCCTTGTCCAATATATCACTGGCAAATATGTTTTCCCATATGGTTGCTTCCCTTTTCATTTTGATATTGGTTTCTTTAGCTGTGCAGAAGCTTTTTAACTTGATGTAGTCCCACTTGTTTGTTTCTTCCTTTGTTTCCCTTGCACTAGAGAGACATATGGGCAAAAATATTGCTATGTGGGATGTCTGAAATTTTACTGCCTATGTTTTCCACTAGGATTTTTATGGTACCACGACTTATACCACCCTTAACGTTCCCAGTCTCATCTGAGCTAACTTCTGACGGACAGTTGGATGCCCTGTTGCTTTGTGATTTCTTTGGGAAAATCATCCAAGCATAAGAAAGGCTCCGCACAGATGTCTTCAGGGTTATCAGGGAGTCTGCTCCTCATAAAAAGACAGCTCAACATCTCCTTGGGGAGCTTCATCTCTGGTTCCATTCTTCATGGCTATTTTCCCAAAATAGATTCTGATTCATGTTCTCAACACGATTTCAGTAAAGGTTTGTTGATGGTTCTGTTTGTGTAGGACTCAGCTTGAAGCTGGCAGCCCAGTTTTCTATGGGGCAGCTCTGCTTCTTAATGAGTCAGAGAAGGGTGGTCTTTCAGCTGCTTTTGTGAGCAGAGGATTCACACTCCTTTTTGCCCCTTTCTATAGTGCTATAGTCTTTTTAGGCAACAAATCTCTTTAGCGTATAGGTTTTTCTCCCCCAAATTGCCCTGTATCAGAGTTAGGCTTTTTCCTTACCATATTTCAAACACTAGAAAATGTCAGCTTCCTGCCCTAAATTCCCCCCAGACATCACCTTCATTTTCTGTTTCTCTTTCCATGGCTTGTTGGTTCCTGGACTTCATTCTGGTTTTCTGAGCGCATCCCTTTCATGCTACTCACTTTTTTTTTTTTTTTTTTTTAAGATTCCCAGCACAGGAAGGATTTTAAAGTCAAATATTTATGTCTGTGTAATAAAACATTTTGGCCTCCAGGGAGTGGTTTAGGGCAGTGCAAATTGCTACAAGAATCAGTGAAACAAAGAACTAGAAAAATCCTAATAGAGGCAACGAAGATTACATTCTTCCCTAAGAGACAACTTGTACATGGGGTGTCAGGGGTGAGAGTGGATAAAGAAGGGTGGCGGATGGAAAACAAGAAATGACTCAGCATGGCTGATGCCCAGGTAAATACCTTTCTGAGAACAGTGGCTTGAATTTTTTCTTGTTTGAACACTTTACTCCAGTCTCCTTAGCCCACTCCAGAGGTGCTGACAATGAGGTCTTCACCGTTTCAGAAATAGGGTCCTTTTATGACACTGGATGAATCCAGTGGCCTTTCAGGAAGCTGGCAAGCTCCTGCTCCAAGGGGACTCTTCCTTTCCACTCCTTTCTTGGCTCAGCCTGTGGAGCATGGCTCAGTGCTATGCCCTGGTCTCTGGGGGAGTCCAGGAAAGCTCAGAGCACCTGAGACAGTCCTCATAACACTCCCTCCTTTTGGCACCATTTCTGTCCTGTGGGCACATTTTACCGTCAAAAGGCTCACTGCCTGCTGTCCCAAGTCCCTCTGTTTCCATACACATGGAGAGGAGCAGCTGATAGCTGAATGTCATTGAGGTGCCATGGGGCTGCCAGCATAGCAGAGCTGGGTGTAAAAGTCACCCAGGAGTCACATTGTCCTGTGCACTTGGCAGTGTGGTTGTGTTGTACCGAAGTTCCTATGTTAGAGGTTTTAAATAACTCTCAGTGCAGCGGTTTTCAGCCTAGCTACCTTCATTCCAATTTGGAAGGAACTGGAATTAAGATGGCCTAGGCTCTGTGGCAGGTCAAGGTAGGGCTGCGTGCCCACAGAAGATTGGGCCTGCCTTGGGACTTGTGGGAGCAGGGCGTTGGGTATCTGAACTGTGAAGCCGCACAGAAAGGGAGAACGTGTAGGGAGCACACAGTTCTGCCAGGCACAGTCCAAAGAGCTCCTGGGGGAGAGCACTAAGGATGCCTTGATTTCTCTGGGCCTCTACCTTCCTCTTAAGTAAACGTGTTCTTACGTCACGTGGTGCAGGCTCTCCTCTGAAAGCCCTCCTGAGTGCTTCTGCTCGCTGGGGAATAGTGATGGTCCCCATCAGAAAGAAATTGTGGCTTTTAAAAGATTTTTTATTTATTTCTTTTTAGAGGGAGGGAGAAAGAGAGAGAAACATCAATGTGTGGTTGCCTCTTACGTGCCCCCTACTGGGGACCTGGCCCACAACCCAGGCATGTGCCTTGACTAGGAATTGAACTGGTGACCCTTTGGTTCGCAGGCTGGCACTCAGCCCACTGAGCCACGCCAGCCAGGATGTGGCTCTATTTTTCAATGATGTGAGGGCATTGCGCCATCTTGCCAATTCTTGCCTGTTCCAGGTGTTACGTGATAGAGCAGATGGCAGACAATGAGATAGCACTTCAGGTTCCGGGTGGTGGCGCAGGGGTTGGGGACACTCAATAGACAGGCAGAGAGGAAGAGATAGTGTATATTCTTGTCTTTGTTTAAAGGAGTAGGGTTGGATATTTTTCTGATCCTCTCTGTACTCTGGAGAATCTAGAAGGCAGAAAAGACACTACTAGAGGAGCACTGTTTGGGCTCATGTGTTCAGGGAGGACTCTAGGAGTCATTTGGCAATGATGGGCTTCCCACTTCCTGTTTCCTGTCAGGTTGTGTTAGCCTGTGACAGCTATGATTACTAAATCGGGGCCTTGGAGTGGCTGCAAGTGTGTGTTAACATCCTTAGCAAGCTGCCCGTACAAGGACGATGGCAGGTGTCCCCGTGAATCTTGAACAGGGGAGGGACCGAGCCTTAACAGAAAGTGATCAAGGCCAAGCAGCTGCTACAGTCATTGGCATGGCCCGGCTCTGATGGAATGGAACTGAGGTGTCTCTGAGCAAGCTGTGAGAAACCGTGTAGGATAATCATCAGGGGTTCCGGTCACAGTGTTTTCCCGTCCCTCAGCAGGATGATCCAAATCAGACCAGAGGCCTGGGGTGCACTGGTGCGTCCAAACTGCAGCACCTCATGTTATTCCTGTAATCTGGAGAGGGTGCAGTGGAAGACAGAGCATGGTCTCCGGGGCACCTAGATCTGGCCTTGACCCTCATCTACTCTGTGTGAGACCTTGATCTTTATCGAGTTCACCTCATTATAGTCTGTCATAAACATAAAGATCTGACCCCTGCCGGCCCTTCCATCATACCTATGGCCACTCTCATGTTGTCTTGAGTTCTAGCATACTAAATATTGGCAGTCTTCAAACATGCTATTATTTTCTCACCACTAAACGTATACCGAAAATGCCTTTTACCTCTCCATACACCTCCATTAGGGAACTTACCCTTCCATGTGAGTGCCAAGTGCCTCCTACAAAGGGAAAGCTCCTCCACTGTTCTTCGGTAGGCCCTGTTCATGATTCCATTACAGCCGTCACCAGCTCGGCCAGGAGCCCCTGGATGACAAGGACCACACTTGCCTTTGCCTTCGTTCGAACCTCAGTGCCCAGCACAGTGTAGCCTGCAGTACGTTTGAAAATTGCTTGCTGAAGGGGTGCACACATGTGATCACACACTAAAATACAGAGTGACATCCATTTTAGTTTAATCCCTGTCATCTTCATGGAAGTATTCTGTCATCACGGTGTAATTACTTTGGGGTCACAGCACTCTTCCCGTAAACATTCAAGGAGAGACAATTATTACTTTGAACATCTAAGTCACATTTCTATGAATTTGATTTCACATCATCTTCCCATGGTCTTGACATTGCAAGGCCATTCCCCAAGGATTGTCGGATAATGCGATTTGCTATTTACTCTGACATGGCAATACTGTCTATTAGATGGCATGTCTCAGCATCGTTTATAACACTGAATTCATTTTGGAGAAGGGTAAATTAATATTCAAGCAAGCCCTATGACATCTAGCCATTTATTTTTATAGCTATACTTAAAGATTCTGCCACAGGTCTTGAATAAATGATTGAGATAGAATCTCAAATTTTGCCTGTTTTATTGCGTAAGGGCAAAGAGCTATAACTATTCCCCATTAAAGGAAATTTCTCCTCAGTGTATAAAAAGATGAAATTCTATTTAGTCAACATTTATCAAGTATCTACTATGTACTGAGCACTGTGTTCTTGGCCAAATACGACTCCCCTACCTGCCTTTTGAAAACTGCCCACCGCTTTCCGCTGGGTGTGCAAAGCATCCCTGCAGAGTGGATCCTCATGAGCCCTTTACCTCAGTGGCCCACAGCCAGGTGGCAGCCAGGCTCATGGTGCATCCCTCTCTGAGAAGATTGTGCTGAAGTAGTGCCCTCTGTGCCAGGCTCCTGTCACACCCCATGTCCTCACCAGGTTATCAGTGGGGGGGAGCGAGGGTATGAAACAAAGGAGAGAGGGAGGAGAAAATTTACCTTAAGATTCAAACATCTACTCATTGCACCATTTCCTGAAGTTTTATTTTTAAATAAGTCTACAAAGAATTTTTAAAGTTTGAATTGATGCTTTCCCAAGTTGTTATTGCTTAGAGTGGACAAAATAAGCAGTCAGGGAAAACCACGGGCTTTGAAGTAGCAGAAACCTGGGTTTGAATTTTCGCTCGGCCATGTGCTGTTCAGCGGTAATGTCCTTTCTTGTTAAAAAAAAAAAAAAATGGGGGGTGAAGAACTCTGTCTGGAAGTGTTGTTAGAATTTGAGGAGGCTGGAAAGATGACCTGGGAGTTTTTTCCCTTGTCCTGAAGGTGACAGTAGGGATTAATTGACAAGGATGGAGGAAAGGGCCCAGTGCGACGCCTTCCTCTCAGGCGGTGCGCCTTCCCTGACAAGGCAGACAAAGCCACCCCCTTGCATGCTGTAAATGGTGGCAGCCCTTCCTCGTCAGCTGCCCGGCAGAGGCTCTGCAGCCAGCCAGGCTCCAGCAGTGTCCTTTTTAGGCCATTTTAAGACTTCCTATTCAGAGTCAGAAATTCAGAAGGGGACTGTATTGGTGGGGAAATGAACCCAAAGGTGGTTTCTCGGGCTCCTCCAGAGATACCCAGGAAGGAGTGGGCTAACCAGGACTTTCTCCATGGCTTACTCCAGCACCCACCAATGGGGTCCGCCTCCCCACATCTACTTTTCTTCCGAAACATGCTTACAGTCTGTTAGAAAAGAACTTTGCTATCCTTTTTGGACACAGATGGTTTAATTGTGTCAAATAAAAAATTTAACTCTGATTAATAAACATGAATTAGGATTGATTAGAGACAAGATTAGGATCTTGCTCTGTTCAAGATATCCTACTGCGTGCTAATGCCAGAGCTGACCACTTGCTTGTCTGTAGCCTCGTTTCTTTTCAGTCCATCACTCACTCTGCTGCTGGAGCAATTATTCTAAAAATGCAACCCTTATGTTATCCCCCTGTCGAAAATTTTCGGTGGATTTTATTACCCACACCGGCTTTTCCAAAGAGGTGTTCCGGACAATAATTCTAGGACGAGAAAATTTGATGCTGTGTTCAGCAGAGCTCAACAGGTAGTTTTGGTTTTTCCGTTGTTTGCTTTTTACTGTAGACTCACGGACTCCATATTATATTATTCTAATGTTCCCTTTGACTCATAAAAGAAGATACCTCACTTGTCCAAGGCCTCTTTTCCTACAGAGGGTTTGTCAACATTGAAAAACATGAACGTATAGGATAAAGTTGAGTCCTGTTCAGGTCCCTTTCAGGGCTTCCACACTCTCCTTCCCTCACTATGTGACGTTCCATCTCCTAGAATTCCATCCCCTGCCACATTCCCCTCCTCTCCTCACTCTCCTGGCTGAGCTCACATCAAGTGCCAGTCTTGAGTAGAATCATCCCTGTCTGCCCAGGCAGTGTGAGTTGCTCTTTCTTCCAAACTCCTATTTTTCCTTGAATATAAACCACATCACCTTATTGTCATTGGGAGTTTTTATGTACAACTCCTAAAGTTTATACAAACTCAGGACCACGCTGGCCAGGTGATTGCTTGGAGCATCATCTCACACACCAAAAGGCTGCGGGTTCAATCCCTGGTCAGGGTACATATTTAGGCTGCGGGTTCAATCTCGTTGGGGCATGTATGAAAGGCAACAAATCAATGTTTCTCTCTTTCTCTCCCCTTCCCACTTATCTCTGTCTAAAAATCAATAAACATATACTTGGGTGAGGATTTTTTAAAAAGCCAGAGCCATTTTCCATAAAATAATAGCATATATTTTCAACTTCTTTATCATGGCCTTCAAACAACTAAGACGTTAACACAGTTCATATGTAACTATGATAATAGTAGCCATTACAAAATTGTGTTCAACTGACAAATGGGCTTGGATTTATACTTGATTTAGGATTATGTTTCATTACTTATTAGAAAATGCTCAAACTCTGCAGTTCTCGGTTTTCTCATTGATAAAGTAGGAGAAATCAAAACAATAGGGCCATTGAAAGGTTTAGACAGTGTTCTTAAAGTGTCATGCACAACACATACATCATTTTGCGGTCCTTAGTAAATTCACATGATGTTGTCATTGTGAAGGGCTTAGCAAAAGATGTCATTCAAAGTAGGCACTAGACACTCATTTCACTTCCCTTCCTTGTCCTAAAAAGCTTAAATCAATCTGGAGAGCAGCAACTTAATCACCTTGAACCAAGTATTTATGTGATGATCATGACATGGTCACCAGCATTTCCTTAGGAAGCTCTGAGTGAAGATGGGGATAATGGTTACAATTACGCTTCCACACATATTAGGACAAGTAACCTGTTCCTTCTTGGAATCAGCTCATTATCTAACAAGGAAAGGTCATGCAGATAAACAGACAAATTAATGCCCTAGACCAAGAAAACAAAAACAAGTGATTTGCAACCTATTTTAAGGGGAGAGTATTGTGTGGAATACAAAGACAAGCAAATCTCAGTCTTGTTTACGGAGCATTTTCAGCCCCGCAGGGGACAGGAGGTGGGCCAGCCCAGGGCTCATATTGCAAAAGATGGTGAAGAGCCTTGAGGGAAGTGAAGCCAAGTTCTGTAAGATCAGAGAAAATCCAAAGGTAACCCTGGGAAGGTTTGATGGATAAGATGTAAATATGCGAAGATGAGGCGGAGGAATTCGAAGAAAAAAGTATCATGTCAGTAAACACCCAGAGGAAGGGACACTTGATACATCAAAACAATGTAGTCCAATTTGAATAAAACATATGGTATGTAAGAAGTTAGAAATGAGAACTGTGTTCTGTTGGAACTTGGGAGTTACGGAAAGGGGGTGATTGGATTAGCCCTATCCTTTGGGAAGGTTCTATTTCCAGGAGTAGAGTGGGTACATCTGGGGCCGCATATAAGTGAAAATGGAGAGGGGAGCATTGGTTCACACTCAGGTCAGACGGAGATCACCACCCTGCCCTCAGCTGAGCCAGGCTTGTCTCTGTCACAGACCACCTCTCACTTCCTTAACCACATACCATTGTTGCTTAGGTTTGGGTTAAGTTGGCTTTAGTGTTGGTTTGTCGCTATGTTTTAGATTTTGTTGTCGATGCTCCTATTTTAAATTATAAGCAGCCACTGCAGGGACTGCCATAGAATTTTGAGACGTGATGCTATTTTATAACAGTGAAGACACAGAGAGACACTCCATTCTATAAACAAAGTGATCCATTTATTTCAGAGACTCTAGAAAAATAAATCCTACAATTTTTTTTCCTTTGGCAAAGTCATATTTATACAAGCGAAAAGTGAAAAAAGAAATGACTGTGATTATTGACAGTTTGGGAACATAGAGTATTTTAACTGTGAGCTCTTTGTATTCAGTGTATTTACATTTATCTATCATGTTATTTTTATTTTGCTGCACCGCCTGTGGTTACAGAACAGAATGGAGATTAAAAACTTTGACATATTTAAGTTTGTTGCTGGCCTGAGTGCTTACAGAATTATGGATATTTCTGAAGTGCAAATCAAGTATTCATTGTTTTTTTAGAATAAACGCACTCTTGACTAGTTACCTATAAAGAAATCCTAGTATGTCAAGTTTTATTTTCCCCTTGACTTCTTAAAACAAAATCAGAAATAAGTCCCTTTGGAAATGTTCATTTTTGAGAAAGAAGTCATATTTAACAATCCACCAATATTTCAATGGACATTAAAAATAATTTCTTGTAAAGTGTTTCTTGTTTCATGCTTAAAATGATCCTATAAATATGTGCAAGATAACTAGTTTTACTCCTATGAAGGTCTGAAGGAAAAGAAATAAGAGCTGAAATGAAAACATATTTGAAAGGAAAAATACATATATACACATATATATTTATTCCTTTAATATGTGTATATTAAGTAATTGATAGGCGCTGTATTCTCTGGACTAGGAATCCAAAATTAACTTAAATCTGGCCCATTCCCTAGATTCTTTCATGACTTGGCAAATGGAAAGTGTCATGTAAACAAACACATCCACGGTTAGAGTTGCTAACTGCTCAGTAGAGGAATGAGACTGTGTTGGGGAAGTGCAGGAGGAGAGACTCACTCGGAAGGGGCACCTGAGCAGCGGGCGGAAGGGACCGTGGGAGTTTAGGGCCGTGTGGAAGAGCGCAGTCTCTGGAGCTGGACTTCTGGTTCAAATCTTGGCTCTTCCCCTCCTTATGGAGTGACCTTGAGCAACTCATGTACCTTTCTTTTCTCCTCTGTAGAAAAATGGGATAGTATTTGTAGCCACACCAGAGGCTGCTATGAAGAGTTAACGTGTGTAAACAAGCTAGAGCCCTGCTTTGCCCAGGGTAGAGCTCGGCACACATCTGCTCCTGCTCCATCGTTAGGAGTGGGAGTGGAGTTGCCACAAGCAAAGGGAACAGCGTACTGCATTTTTTTATTCTGTAAAAAAAAAAAAAAATGCTGCCTAGCTCATGGCTTTTACGAATGAGCCGTTTAACACAGGAGCAGAGAAGCAACGGAAGCAGAGTAGAACCATGCAGGCCCTGAGTGATGACAAGGGTCAGAGGTACCGTGCACAGGTCCCCTTCCTGACTCATTCTGTGACAGGCACCCCGGGTTGTCACCAAGGGTACACCTAGTGCACAGTGATGCCTTTTTTTCGCTCTGGATAATAAGTTTAGTGAAAGAATGTCAACGGAAGTATGAGGCCCATGACTGCAACACACAACCATGGAGGCTATAAAGGATGGACAGACAATTGTGCATTAGCCCAGCAGCCCCTGGCCTGCTCTGGGAGCCTGTTTTCTCTGCTGACTTCTACAAAAGATGTTTCTGAATATGTATTTAAAGTCCCCAAAGCATTTATGTAAGATAGCCATTAAAATTATGGAAGATACAAAACTTACTGAAAATAAGTTAATTGACAAATGAAGTGTTAATGATTGGGGAAGTCAGGATGAGAAAATTTAGAAAATATAATGGATAATTATATAAAATCAGAACCAATGAGAGGCCTACCAGCTGTTTCCTTTTCCCATGGACATAAATTGATAATCACTGAAGTAGCCAGAACTTGAAATCCATTGATGTTACAATGAACAGCCTTTCTGAAATCCTAGCATGGACAGACGCATCATGATTATTTTGTTAATCAGTTCCCTGGCTTACAAAGTCAGCATGAGTGATTTGTTTTATATATTACATTTCAGTTTAATCAGAATTGCCTACATTTGTGTCTTTTCATTTTTGGTGAAACAGGAAATCAAGGAGAAACTGGATTCCAGTCACAAAAGAGACATAGAAGGCATGGGAGTTCCAGAAATCAAGTACGGAGATTCTGTCTGCTTTGTCCAGCACGTAGCCAGCGGTCTGTGGGTGACCTACAAAGCACAAGATGCCAAGACATCCCGCCTTGGACCTCTGAAAAGAAAGGTGAGGGGTTGGAAAGCCTGTCCAGAGTTGTGTCACACCAAGACAAAAGCAACTGGGCAAGAGAAGTGGTTGTGAGAATTGGGTGGGCGTGATGTGTGTTCAGTGACTGTTCTGCAACAGATCGTCAGCCAAACTTCATTACTTTGACCTCATATTCAGTGCAAAGAAAAGTTAAGTAGATGGTGAATATGTGAGGAGGCAGGAGAATTTGTTCAATGGAACTTAAAGCCTGTGCAAAATGGCTTTTGGTGGTATCCTGTTTGGGAATTAACCACATCATTGCTCCCTCCATTTAAGTGGATAATTGAGTTACTGTGCAGTTTTCGTAATAGAGAGATGAGATAGAATCCCTACAGAGAAAAAGCAGATCAAATGGTAAAAAGCCCACAGGAACCAGCATGCAGAAAAATGAGATATTGTAGGATGATGCTGCCTCCACAGAGGATGTTTACAGAGTCGAGTGGTTCCATCACAGCCTGTTATAATGGAAAACTGGCTGGGGTACACACAGCACCTTTTCACTGGAAAGCCAATTGTCATAAAGCTGTTTTTCTTGATGGGAACCAGAAAATAGATGCCAAGGGCATGATCCTTTTTTTTTTCCCCTTGGAAAACCCCCACAAAACACAGGTTTGCATGTCAAGGAGTCCCAGGTAAAAAGTTCTAGGCAGCGCCATACAGTGTAGTTCAGCCTAACATGGAGATGATGAAAAGTTTCCCAAATGACGGTGCTTGTGAGAAAGGAGATTGGGAGCAGACCATAGGGCAAGAGCTTACTTTTGTGTAAAGCAAAATGTACCAGGCAAATATCCAGAAAAGGGAAATAAAATTATGAAAAGATAGAGAATAGAATAAATAAGAGGCCACACTGAGTAGCTCGTATGAGTCCAGCCCTTCCTCTGCAAACAGTTGTAAAGACTGGATAAAACACAAGAAAACTGAACAAACCATCTGAAGGTTTCAATACCAGAGCACCCAGGCTGTGGGTGCCAAAGCTCCCAGATAGAAGGCAAGTGCACTAGGGTGAGCCCCATCTTTGTCACCACTTATCCCTCCGCGTGGTTGCTGAGTTGCAGCACCAAATAGTGGCGTCGTGTGCCAGCTTCACTGAGCTGGAGAGACAGAGTAGTGATCAGGTCAGCCAAGGTTTCTGTGACTTGAGCAGCCAAGATTCCGGAATGGAGAGAACTATAGGAACGTGAACTGAATTTCTATCTGCAGTTTCCTCTAGGACCTTACTTTGGAGCTGACTATGGATGGGGTGTGAAGCTAAGGTAGCAACTAGAAAGTGGCAGCCGTGAGGGAGAAGAGGAAAGCAGAGATGTGGACGGTAGGACAGTGCTAGGGAGATAGAGACTGGGGTTTAGGGTCCCTTAACTTGGAATGACCCTTGACGATACAGAGCTTTCAATTAAATCCCAAAGGGCTCTGCCCAGGAATAAGGACAATGCCCTAGCAATAGCAGGCAGATTGAAAATCGATGCCAAAAATGCATCACCTACCCTACTAGCCTAACAGAAGAAAATTAAATCCTGTCTAGTGAGTATGGTATTATCATCTAGAGCCTCCACAATGTTTCATACCTACTAAGGCAATAACGACATTTAAGGAGAGTGGAATTTGTGCATCTTAGCTTTAACTGTGGTGGGGGGTGGGGGGGAACACACTTGGAGGACCCTGTCAACTAGGAGAGGTCCTAGTTTGTGGTGTTGAATTACTGTGCCTGTCCCTGTCTTTCTCTTCCAGAGACATAACCTCTAGGTCCACTTCACTGCGGAAATGTGCATGTGAATTCGGGGGTGCTTTCTGAAACTAGCTCTCAATGGTGTTGTAATGCCCAGCCCTTGACAGGGTTGTCCTGCTCCATTTCCTGGGAAGCAGGTTAAGCTCCCCTCTAAAAATACAAAGGATGTCCAAATCTGTGTTTTATGAAACAAAACAGGAACCTGGGAAGACCAATGGAGAACAAATGCCTTGAGAAACCTAATGAACTGTAACTCACCTTAAAGAAAGTACCCTCTTTCCCATTTGTATCTCAGACTTGTGCTCTCTGCTGTTGGGCTATGGGATTCCTCCAAGATAAGAAGGACCTTAGGAACCGGGCTGCAGACATCAGTGGGGCACATAGAAACAGTATTCCAACAGCTGTGTTTCCCTGCTTCTCCTTTCTTATTGGGCTGCTCAGTTTGAACGTGTTCTGGGAACAATCAAAGCCTAAGCATTTTAGTCTTTAGGGACCAGAAAGCTGGAAATGAGGGCAAGGTGAACCTAGTGGTAAGGTTTCATGTATAAAGAACACAAGGACAAAGCCAAAGTGGGGAAGGATCGAGAGTGGGAGGTGGGGATGGGTGGCATGGGAGGAGTTGGGGGGGGATGGGGACAACTGTATTTGAACAACAGAGGGAGGG